>JAWNPY010000046.1:31936-127034 GCA_035078625.1 Scaptodrosophila scaptomyzoidea
ATTGGAAATACTTCAGAAATTTTAGTAAGTTTTATATATGTTACACTTAGAAAAAAAATGAACATAATAGAATTTATGCATATTTAAATGAAATCATAAATTCTAATACATCCACCTTTCTATAAGTGTAATAGAACGGATCAAATATAAAATATTAGGATTTTCAAGTAAATTTTGATACTTGACAATCAGAAAAAGCTAAACGTACTTGCATTTATGCATATTTATATCAAAGCATAATAAATCCAAATATGTTCAATTTTCTCTGAGTGTAACGAATAAGATCATTAAGGATTTTAAACACATTAAATGCACATAAGTATAAGTAAATCTTGATATTTGACTTACAATCGGAGAAAAACTGAACCTAATTGCATTTATGCATATTTAAATCAAAGCATAATAAATTCAAATAGGTTCATTTTTCTCCGAGGGTATTGGAATGGATAATTAATAACACAATTAAAGATTTGAAATACTTTAAACGCATAAGATTAAAAAAAGCACAATAATTTTTTACTTTTTACCTATAGGCACAGAAATAATCAAGTAATTTAATTAAGAATAAAAGATAAATAGCCTGAATTTGAAACAACAAAGTCTTTTTCTCCACACCTAAAGTGGAATTTGTATTTACTACATTAATGACATATTTTTGGAGTTTGCATAGATTTGAAATAAAGTGGACAAAATGTCGAGAGGCATTAAAATCAAAGCTGTTGGCACATAAAGCGAAGTCTCTTGGCAAATCCTTGACAATGTACAGAAACAAGCGTCATAAATCAATTGGATAATGAAAGGCATGACGAAATACACGCAGAACCACACAAAACCAAACATTGAAATGTTTACCCCAAATTCGCCCCCTTCATCTTCTTCCCCTTCCCCCTTCCAATGGTGCACGTGTCTATGTTCGCACGAAGGTATTTCCAAGTTGACGAGGATTTAAGGAATTGGTAATGGCAATGGCAATGGTAATTGGGACTGGGGACTTCTGGCGGCGTATAAGACAAAGTAGAAGTAGGACACAGGAACATATGCATCTGTCAATACTTGTGGCTGCCACACAAATCACAAGAATAACAACAACAACAACAGTCACTCCTACACATAGGCACATTTTTGGAAACACGTGTCTTATTTGTTTACACTCTGTCAACGTAGTCCCATAATCGATTTCAAGGCTTAGAATTTATAATTTGTGGATTATTTGCAATTAAATTTCAGCGACTGCTTTTCCCCATCCTTTTTTTGACAATTTTTTTTACACGCATATATCCCATTTTATTTCTTATTTTTCATCTTTCCATATATTTGTACATATAATCCTGAGTGTATACAAATATGTGCATACATAAGTTGTTGTTGTTGTTTTTTTTTATTGCCATAAGCCAAATGTAAACAGTCAAATGGCTGACAAACTTTACTTAGTCTTGGCTAAGCTCTTGAAAGCTTTTCAAGCCAGCCAGTAAGTCGGCCAACACCAAACGCATTTTGTGGCTTTTTGGGTTCGTTTTTTTTTTGTTCTCATTCTTCTATAGAGTCTGTGGATTGTTGCTTACCTGTGTGTTTAAGGAAAACTCTTGTTGGCTGGTGGATTTGTCCAAGTGTGCCAAGTATGATTGATGCTCTCTGGCCACAAAGTGATTGTTTTCCAATGAATTTGTTTACTTTTGCACGAAGGATGGAAGCATGGAAGCTCAATATTTCAAAGGAGCATAAAAATTAAGGATTTTAAAACTGAAAATACGATAAATTCGTTTAAGCTCCGCTTGGAAGATTCATAAAAGGGAAAGTCTTTAGACATTAAAAATCTGTAAAACTATTTTTAAATGTCCATTTCAAAGATTTGTAAACCTCCCACCCCATGAAACGCAATGCATCCTCAAATTGAGTTTTTTTAGTATTACTTGAAGGCTTTAGTTCTTACAAAGATAAAATCCAATATTTGTATAGCCCCCGCCCCGTTTTACAATATTCCTTATTCCACAAATTGATTCACGTATTACTTGAACAAAATAAAGGCTTTAATTCTTACAAAGAATATAATTCAGATTAAATACTACGACATAGAAAAACAGAAAACATTTTACCATTTCTCCAAAGCCAATTGAAACTTCACTCAATTCCTTAGATTCACAGGACTCAATTCAATTCAGTTCAGACAGGAAAAACGGCAGAGAAAATGCCACTCAAGTAACTTGCAAACAGACTCAAGACTCGGTTCATTTTTTATGTGAAGTGCCGCAAAAATTGGAAGGGGAATTACTTGGGTTTTGGGTTGGGCCCAGTGGAGTGTGCTGCGAACATATGTAAGCCGTATTTTTCCAACTCAACTCAACTCAACTGGATCTGTGGGTGCCAGGGAGGCGTTTGTTTATTTGTATGTGCCGAAATGATTTACGCTTTGTTTGCCAACTTAAGAAACTGGGAATCATCCTCACCCAAAAAACGGCATTAGACATACGTTTGACATTTGTTTTATTTTTATTTTTTTATTTTACCACGTTGTCATTGGCAAAAAGCAGACAAGAAGTCGCAACAAAAAAGGCAAAATGTTGAAATGCTTTTAATTGAAAGAAAGTTAGGCAGGGGCAGGGGGTCGCACCACTTGAAAATGACAAAAGAAAGTTGCCATACATTGCCAGGCGTAATAATGTTTATAGGGCATGGGCAAAAGGATGGATGGATGGATGCTTGGTTGGTTGGTTGGTTGACTGGAGACAATTCTGGCTGGGGCGTAACAAGTTAATTAAAAGAAAACTGCGGCGCAAATGAAATAAATCTTTGCACGTAGAAGGATGAGTGAGAAGTATGTGAATTGAATATGTGAGAATGTGGCACTCTGCCTACATTATTTGAATGTAATTAATTTTTACTTGACTACGGAGAAATGGAATGTGCCCAAGAAACTCCACAAAGAAACAGCACAGGTGCAGTTCAAAATAAACATTATTTTTTTATGATGGCAATTTTTACGATCTGACAAAAAGCTAATAATCGCATGCCCAATAATCATTTGACAAGTTTTGTTTTTTACTTGTCTGGCATAAATTACAATATTAATGGCAGTTTTCTTCTTTTTTTTTCAGGAAAAAGTTTTACTCTCACCATAACTGTGTCCACGAATCCACCACATATTGCCACCTACAACAAGGCCATTAAGGTCACTGTGGATGGTCCAAGAGAGCCGCGTTCAAAAACCAGTAAGTATAAAATCAAATTCTCCATTCTCTTCATTAATCAAACTGCCAATTTTTGGTATTTTGGTATTTCTTTTGCTTTAAATACTCAAAATTGGCAGAAAATTCATCTTCACTCACTCACACATACACACAATTTTATTCCTACTTTAATGCTTATATTAAAAATTCCTAAGAAAGGTTTTAAGCAACTTGCACAGATTAAGAATTTAAGTTAAAAAAAAATACAACTTTTTGAAATTATGGTAAATACCAGAAATCCAAACTGAGCACTATTTAATATGTTGAAAGTAATAGTTCCAAAAAAGAATATACATATAGAAGACAGATATTGTGGATCCTTTTGAATCAATAGACTCAATACCCAAATCCTAAAATTTAGTATTGAATTGATGTATTTGCGCTTAGAGAAAAAAAAGATTGTATTTGAATTTACGCATATTTAAATAAAAGCATAGTCAATCCAAATGCAATCCCATTTTTCTTTAAGTATATTGGAACTGTTAGAATAGGAAACATTTAACCCTTGGGACTTTTTGCATTGAAGTTGGATGGAAATCGATGAAATTAGTTCAAAAACGCGCTCAACAAAATATGCGATAGCCTCGTCAATTAATAAACTTTCAAAATAAAGCTCTTTATTAAAAAAAAGTAGTTTTCCTACAAAATTCCATACAAATAGAAATTGGTCCCCAGGGACGTAAGAGCAAAATTTTGTCGCTAAACGAAGGGTGAAAGAAAAAACCTCTAGTACTTTCGCTTTCTTTTAAAAAAAAAAAACATTTTGAAAAAACTGGCTATATTCGAATCTATGCATATTAAAATCAAAGCATATTAAACTCGAATAAATCCACTTTCTCGAAATGTATTGGAGCAGCAATTATGGATTTTAAGAACAGAAAATCCGAAAAGGATAATACAGAATATTTATAAAAAATAATTCATCTAAGCTTTATTTCCAATTCGAACCAAAACCCAACCATTTATATTTCAAACTACTCCGAACCGAAATCAGATTTAAATCAAAAACTGAAAAGTTAAATTGAGTTCCCCAAAAGACACACACACACACATACACTTTTGTTGACTATGTATTATTTCTGGCCTAAGTGTAAAGTTTAAACAAAATGAAATGTGTTGAAACAAAAAGATTTTCCATACACAGACACAGAAGCACTGAGGACAATGGAAAACAATTTATTAGTTGGCACATAGATAAATTGTCATTGCTCTGCAATACAACAACAATGGCCATGGTCTTAAATGAATCGCCTTCTCAACTGAACAGGGACAAGAAGAAGGAGAAGGACAAAAAGAAGGCTCCTCCTGTTTGTGTGCTTTCTTAAAGGAATATTCATTAGGAAATGGTTGCCTGACTTGATTTGCAATCCTTACTCCTGTATACTCTGTTTATCTGCTGCATTCCTGTTTTCTATGCATATTTATAAGCTTGCAAATATTTCATTTTGCATATGTTAAGACAGAGCAGAGCTTACAGCTCAAGAGCCAAATACATAAAATAGTTTCGGGCCAGCAACAACAACAACAATCTGCTAGATTTGACCGACCGCGCGCACTGACTGGCAAAAGTTGTTGCAACAATTCAATCCATAAAATGATTTATATCGGCTGATGGTGACGACACAGACAAAAAATAAAAACAAAACTGTGTTGGCTTGCCTTACAAAACAGACAGAGTGTGTGGCACTGCGGTGTGGCAGGAAGAGCGGAGCTATCCATGCATATTGCATAAATGGCAGCCAAGTTAAGCTGTTCGTTCTACCAACGTCAGACAAAAGGTTATTATTTTATAATGAATACAATCTGCCGTAAATTGCACATACGGCGGAGCATGGGCAGCAAACTGAGGATTGTAAAACGCAGGACACGATTTTAGTTTTCCATTTTGCGTGCTTCGCATCCATCTGTGTATGTGTGGCTAAAGTTTTGCCATTTTGTTTCACAGAAACAATCCATATCCAATTTGTTTCAGTTTCTTGTCGCTAAATTCAATTAAACCAAAAGTAAGTTTAAAAAAACGTTTAAGAATCTATTTCAATTGAAATTTTAAAGATAAAAAGGCTGGGATCAATCAACTTTAATTTAAATATATTGTATTAACCAGGGATCGAAGTAATTATATTCTGTTTAAAGACTAGTTTTGGAGATCCTTGAAATTTGTTAGCCCCTTCAAATTAAAATACAATTTTTTTATTAACTACCAATTTATTTTTTATTTTTGATTGCAATAATGAAATCGAGAGGTGATAAAAAATTGAGCACCCCAAAATCTATTAGAAATTTCAATGCATATACATAAATTCAAGATATAAGCAATACATTTAATAGAAAATTTGAACTTTGTAGAGAAAACTTTAAATGCATTTTCTGAAGAAACAGAAACTAAGTTTACAAAATTATAATTATTTTCGGATTCAGGAAGCTTAGACAAACTCATTCAGGATACCGTAGGCTTTAGATCAGTGTTATTTGTATCAAATTTCTCAACTATTGTTATTTTCAATTTTATTTTCAAACACACAAATCACACACAGTAATCATATGCAAAACATTAAGTTAAGGACAGATAATTAAAACTGAAAACAACTTAGTGCTATCTCTTTTAGGGCAACAACAACAATTTCATTTCGCTTTTGGACAACGACCGTTTCACTTTTCCACGGATCCACTTTCCGGCTTCCGCATGCCACCGATTGGCAATTGTCAGAGTAAGTTTTTAAAACTGTTTTCAATACATTCAAATACAAAAACAAAAATGCCACTTTAATATTCTTATTTTTGTTTAGTTTATGAATGATTTTTGAATGTTGTTTGTTTTTTTGTGTTTTTTAAATTTTAAAGCTCTTTTTAAAGGCCAAGAGGTTTTTGGCTGGGAAAGGTTCTAGTGTTGCGGGAGATTGTGGTGCGTGGCATTGCGGTTTATGCCACTGCCAATTGTGGCAAGGTGTGTGGGGCGTTTTCAGGGTTTTTAAATGCAACCACACAAAATCACACAAAACGATTAGTCTGCATAGGGTTAAATATGCCGCCACAGACGACAGCAGCAAAAACTTTAGCGGCAGCCCAAAACCGTTGTGGCCAATTGTTTTTTTTTTTTTTGCTAGTTTTTTTTTTACGCATTTAAAATGACATGCCAGCAAAAATATACAATTTTTTTAAAAATATATGAACAACAAAACTATTGAAAAATCTTCCTGCCTTTAAATCAGTCCAATTTTTTCCACCATACAAAAAGAAAATAACAAAAATAAATACCAACAAGTGTGGAAAATATACTTTTGAATTTTTTTTTTTTTGTATATTGTTATTGTTACTTTTTTTGTGTTTGTTGTTGTGACCATTTGAATGTGGTGAAATTTCTGGTCACCCATAGGAGCACGCTTTGTGGCAGGACCAAAAAAAAAAAAAACAAAAAAAGGGATGACGAAGAGAAAGGTTGACGGAACAGGCGGTTTGGTCAGGTCAGGTCAGTTTGTCGTTGGTGTTCTTGTAATTGTTACTGACATTTAAACGGTTGTCCACTTTATTTAACCAAAGTTTACAATACAAACAAATAAATGAGGCTGTGTATAAAAAGCGATCCACAACAACAAAAACAAACAAACCAAATATACAAATATAATAATAATAATAAAAAAAAAAAAATTTATATAAGTATAAAATTGGCAAGTCACGTTTGATTGTTTGCCTCTGTGTGTTGCAACAATTTTATAAAATTGCATTGTATGTGTGTGTGTGTGCCATAAATCACAACTCGCCTACAAATTATGATGCAAATTAAACACTGCAAATCCAATTCAAATAAATAAAATACAAATTGTAGTAAATATTGAACAAACCAACTAATTTTTAGCAGCCATCACAATTGACATATAATAAATTTAGTTATTTGCTTTTTTTTTATTGTTTTTTCAAATGCTTTTTTCCCGTTCAAATACATAATTAAATATTAAAATCAATAATTAAAACAAAGGGGATGATACGAAATTTTGTGAATTGACATATTAAATTTAATTGCCTGGCTTAAAATATATTCATATTAAGTTTGATGTTTTAATTTAAATAGCCAATTAATTGAATTACAACAACAAATTTTGCAATAATATTAAATATCATAGCAAAAACAATCAATAAAATAGCCAAAGGTAAAAAATAAACACAAATTTTTTTTATGTGAGTAATTTGAAAAAAAAAAAACCGAATTGCATTTAAATTTGGGTTAACAAATTTATTGTTCAGTCAAAATGTTTAAAAGTTTCTAAATTGTCTCAACAAATCAATAAAGTTTTTTTTGGAAATTAAAAATATTATTGTCATTTACTAATTTTATGTAGTTAATAAAATAATAGGGAATTAATTGTAGTTTAATTATATTTGAAAATCTGTTTTAAACTGCAGAAGTTCAATGATTTTTCTTAACTCCAATTTGAAAATTTTATCTTATTAATTATATCATTAATTTCTTATTCATGTATGATATATAATAAAATTGCTTATTCAGAATGCAATTTAACTGATTTCCAAACCATAGAAATTTCAGGGCAGAAATCAAAATGCAAATGGCATATTCTGCGATTTATATTCTGACAGTTGTCAAAGGACAGACAGGGAAAAATTTATACTCACACACACACACACACACACACACACACACACACACACTAATGCAAAGATTTATGTAAATAAAAATGTGTATATGAATTCATTTACATTATATGCAAGTAAATAATGATTACTGAAAGCGTCTGTTGATACTGATTACCCATAATTTAATTGTAAATATGCAAAAAGCAAAAGAACGTAAATTATTTATTAACAAATTTTATTGACAGCCGCTGCTTGACTTAATTACTGGCATATATTTTATTAATTTCGCAACAAAATCAACAAGAGTAAAAGCAATGTGTGTATAAATAAATACATTTCAATAAAACCCAAAACGACGAAAAATAAAAAAATATATACAAAAAGAGATCCAATTTGTTTTGCAATTTAATATACGAAACTTTTATACACTTCCCCCGCGGCCTCAAATAATTATCAGAGTAAAAAACTTAAAACAGATTAGAGTATTTTTATTTCGAGACTTTTAAGCTACTCTGAATAAAATGTTGAAGTGAATGCAAGAAAATTCAAGGGTCTTTGGGCAAATCAAAGTAGATCAGACAAACCTTTCGACAAGCTTGAAATTTATCATGAAATAGAGATATGAAAAGAACAAATCAAATGTATTTTTCTAGGTTTAAATAACAAAGGTTACACATCACAAAACATCCATAACAACAACAGCAATGCCAATCCCTAACAGGACAAAAAAAAAATGCCAATAGCAACAACTAAAGGCCTGGGCCCAGGGCCTGGTTGGTCATAAACTGTACACAAAAGCCACGTAATTAATGGAGGTAGAAGCATTTAAGCCAATAGCATTAATAAAGCCACCACAAAATCAATATCCGGCTACGAAAATGCGCCCGCGCCTATAAAAACTAATTAATAATTTCCGAATGGGCTATTAATTAAGCCTAATTATCTGTACAGTCGGGTCCGGTCCAGTCCAGTCGGCAGAGTTGCCTGGTCTGTTGTGATGGGTTCAGTTGAGTCGGGCCACGGTACGCAGATGACGATGACGAGGATGGCAGCATAAGCCCAAAGCCAACCTCATCATCATCATGGCCACAGCCAGTCTGTGTGGTCAACATGGACGCACAGTGCCCATTGCGCTCTCTAATATTATTTCTGGAAAAGCCCGGTCCGGAATGTCTGATTGACGGCTTACACATATTTGCTGGGTGGCACAGACTCTGAATGAGTATGTGTTTTGAAAAATTTTCGCCCAGCCCGCATTTTACTTGTGCCTAAACCGTCTCCAATTAGCTGGCCATATTTATTTATTTATATTTCATAAATTGCCAGTAGCAAATTGTTGGCTGGCGTGGACCTTTAAAAATTGTATTGGAATAATTGGAGTAGCACTTACCCATACATCAATACGTATAAATAGTCTTTCCTTCATCAAAATCCTATTGAAAATCCAAGTGATGCCTCCAACACATTTAGGTTATGTACATGGAAGCCCTGAAGAAAAAAAATCAAAGCTTTACAAAATAAATTCAATGAAAATTTCACAAGATGACGTAACTCTACTTTTTTTGTCGTTTGCAAATGGCGGACAATTTCTGTCACTCAAAACAAAACTGAAGTTTTTTGTTCATAAATGCATTTCATCATTTTCCTTCGTGATTTTCTGTGGAAAATAACATTACATACTGAATTATGTAATTCATTTGTAATCATTGCGATGCTACATTAACCTTTGTAAAATTTGACTTACTAATTTTCTGTGAAACAATACACATAGAGACTTAACATTTTTTCTTAGGAATTTCATTTTAAATTTAGCTGCGTAATATCAAGTTAAAAGGGTAAAATTTCCAAGTTTATATTTACACATTTAAATTAATTCACAACATTTATATTATGTATATTTCAATACAAATCTCAACTTTTTTTCCTAACCAAAATGACGGAGCACGTGGAAAATGTGTCTAATTGTTCTAATTATTCTTTTCACATCTTAGTGCTGCCAACTTGTTCATATTACCAAATAAGTGTTATAGGCAACCCGGTTTATAGACATTTTTAGTGCTTTTTATCAGACTGGGAAAATTGTAAATTTGCTAAAATTTGTCATTTACTAATGTGTTGTAATCAAAATTTAAGCAATTCCTATTGCTCTCTTGGTTTTAACAGAGAGCGGACTTTTCCCATTTACAAAATTTATCTCTCGATAGTAGGCAAAAAAGAAAATATCGATATTATCGTTCGTTTGGTATGATTTCTTTTTGGAATATAATTTTTGGGATTATTTGAATTTTTAACGGTGTCTAAATGATTTTTTTTATGTTTGTAATCGGATTCCCTGATAAGTTTATATTTTGGTTATTAGCTTTTTTTTCCTTAAGTTGTTCATTTTGAGTGAGTGTTTGTCTGCTTGTGTTTTCACCATTTCCATTTTCTTAAATTTCTTCTCTTTATTTCTGTGACCTCATCCACCTTTCATTCAAATCATCAAAATTCTATCAATAAATACCAAAACAAAGATGTGTCCCAATTTGGTTTAGGTGCCAGCAACACACACTGGGGCTACAGCTCGGCCGCCTCGGCTTATTCCCCCTATTTGGCAAGCAGTGGACTCTCCTCCTGTACCACGCCCACCTCGGCTCAGTTCAATAATCCTGCCCTGGGTTTTACTTGCTCTTCAAACGATCAGACAAACAACCAGGACTTTGGAGGTGCCACCAATCGCGATTGTGTCCCAAGTGAGTAGTCAAAACAATCAACCTATTGCCTCAAATTTCATATTTCTACACAAGTAATTCTACGTTCTTCCCTTACCTTTCTTTTTTTTTTTGATTTCGTTCTCAGTGCTTCCTGACTCTACGGCCAGTGACTTGGATCAGCATTTGAGCAGCTTAGTCGGCTCTACCAGCGGCCAAATGACTCACCATAGTCTACTGGGAGCCACTGGCCAGACCTCCATCTCCTCGACAGTCAATGGAGCCAGCACAGGCAGCGGCGGGGCGGGTGGTTCGGGCAGTGGAGCAGGCACTGGCAGCGGCACCAACTCGATCCTTGTGCCGCGCTACCATACCAATGCCAGCAATGACTACAATGTGCATTCCAGTCAAAACGGCCCGCGCAGCCTCAGTGACTCTTCGCAGGCAGAGTCACCCGTCCAGGAGGATTTGCTGTCGACCAACACACCGAACCTGGGCAGTGGTAGCACTGGCACGGGAAACGGTGCCAACAATGGCAGCGGTGGCTCCTCGGCTGCCGCCGGTAGTGGTGGCTCTACAGGAGGTGGCGCCGGTGCTGGAGCTGGCGGTGGTAATGGGGCCATGCTGGGAGCCAACCAGAACTTCCCCGGAGCCATGGGCTCGCAGCATGCCTCGGCATATGGCGGTGGAGCTGGTGTAGGAGTGGGCGTGGGCGGTGGTCCTGGCGGAGCAGCCGGGGCTGGATGCAATGGCTCCTTATATCCCGTGCTGCCAGCCAGTTTACTTTACTCGCAGCTGTACACGGCTGCGAATCAGACCGCCCATGGATTCCATTCACACACGCTGCCCGCTCATGCTTCGCCGAACTCCTCAGTGCACGGAGAACTGCAGAGTGTCATGGATCACATTAGCAACGTGGGAGTGCGGCAGCAACATAATATCATGGCCGGTGGGGGAGTGGCACATCCCGGTGACCTCACGCTGATCGGCAACTGTGGCGCCTCCGTGCGCAATATCGAGGACGGCAACACAAACCGACAGGTGGCTGCGCTTGCTGCCCATCGCGGCCACCATAATCCCACTGACAATGGGGGCAGCGTGTGGAGGCCATATTGAGGTCAGGTTTTGTGGTGCGGCTCCGCTGTTCTATAGTGCTACGAGCATGATGATGGGCGAATGGAGGAGAAGCAACACTCATTTGGCTAGGGCAATTATGGCAAAGAATTAGAAGGTATGATTGATTATCGGGGAGTGTAAATTCCTGTATATACACACATGTTTTTTTTTTTTGTAACTGTAATCACTTTACTAGTAGAATTTGTTTGAATTAAAAACCCGCATTAGTTGGGTCTATAAAAAATACTTTATAAGAATATAAACCCATCATATGATATTATTATTGATATAAAATAGTATATCCAAGGATATAGTAAAATGTTAATAGCCACATCGGTGTAAGCCAAAAAAACAAAAAAAAACTACGGTACTTAGCAAATTGAAAGAAAAATGCAGTAAAAATGCTTTTAAAGGTAAGCATTTTAAAATAGTTACTTAAATTAGATCGGCCCCGCGGTATTCCCGAGCCATAAGATTAAATTCTTTACAACACAACAATCTAGTCATAGATATCTCTACTATCAAGCGATTTGTGGTGGATGTAAATTTGAACTCGAATCGAATTTTAAGCACCTAAAAGAAAAATTGATGACTCTACACTTCTATTACCATGAATGTTTGATGTTATACATATGAGTGTGCTATTGGATGTATCGATATGTAGTAAAGTATGCATTAGTCCACAATGTTTATGCTGTAAGTCTGTATCTGTACTATACGAAGAGCCGATGTATATGAGTTCCTAAGCCGTAATCCATGTTCGTGAATTTGTTTTCTGTTCATTTCATGTTCTTCGATATGCGTCTATGTACTTTGAATGTGTATAAATGTGTGCAATGTAAGCTAATCAAATACCTATAGGTATATATAAATGTATTAATATATGTATCTTAACTGTTTGCAAAATATAAATTATATAATTGTAATTGATAATCTATGATCATCACCAAATTTTTTTTTGTGTAGAGTATTAGAATTAAGTACCTATTAAAAACAAAAATAAAAACAAAAAACTGATATAGCAAAATTCAAGTAAGTTTCGTGAGTCACTATAAAAGATCTCCACTGGTCCAGAGCCCTTTTCATCATTTTTATTGTGATACTTTTCCAAAGCTTGAGTGTTAATACCTTTCTAAATATATTCGAAAATTTCTAAAACAACGAAAACAAAAGAAAAATTATAAAAGGTTCGTTTGCCAGTTCAAGGAGAATTACAAAAAAACAAAAAAATAACAGTTCCCCAAATAATTCCTCATTGTCGAATTGAATTAGCTCAGCGCTAGCTGCTTGGATTGTACCTTTGATGATGGTTAATTCCATCGAAATTTTGTTTCTCAAAGTCCAAAAAGCACAAAGAACAATGAAAATGAAAATTAAATAAATCTGATGTTCCCAAAATTAACTCGATTGCCAATCGTATTTAATGTTAGAACGGAGTTTAAATTTTTAAGTGTTCAGTAAAACATTAAAAAAAAATAATAAATATATATAACAAACACAAAAAACAAGTTATTGATAAATGATAAAGGCATTAAAATAATTCATATACAATCCTATCAAAATGAATACATAAGTGTATGTATAATTAGTAAAGCGCCAAAGAGAAACCATATGCAAATATGGAACGTCCCAGTACTATGAAAGCAAAAAATAAAACAAAAAAAAAACATAAGAAATTCTAGTCTAAAAACATTTTTGTGAGAAATAATAATAAATTAAAATAGCATAAACAAAAACCAATTTCTTTGTATTGTAATAAACATGTAATGCAATTTGATTTTTAAATGATAAAATAAAAGAAATAAAACACACACGTAAAATACAAACGAAAACTGAACAAACACGCGAAAATTTAATTAAACGATATACCTACTACTAATAAAAAAAAATATTAAAATTTATTTACAAAAAAGAGTTTTTCGTTTTCCAATACCAATACCAATACCAATAGCAACACCAATAAAACAGCCAGTCAAATAAATAAAATAAAATAAAATAAATTTGTAGCCAGACTCGGCGGTGAATTGATTGCCTGAGGAGTCATGAATAAATGAACAAATGTAGTAACCACAATGCGACAACCATTCCCATGCCACACACCCTGTACAGGGGTATTCGTATTCCATATGGCCAACCCTTAAAACACAATGATTAAATATGGTACGGTGGTACGTGGCCAGCGGTTTTTACGAGACAATTGGGACAGTGGCAAAAGGCGGTTAAAGTAAAGGTGAAAAGCCAAACGTAAATTATGGTAAAGAAGAGCCATGTTCTGCATCTGCTGGTTCTATCGGTTCTATTTATTACAATACGAAGAAAGTATATATTTTTAGGTAGGTATCCTAGCTTTGCTAGATTCTGGCAAAGTAATTTTCTGCTCAATTTATTTCACATTGTGGCATCCAATTAAGCTGCAAGCCAACTCTAACCGGCCGTTTAATTCCAGTCAAATATCGCTGGCTGCCAGTGGCTCTGGCTATAAAAATGCGAAGCAAAATAGACTAGACTAGAATAGAACAGAGAATAAAAAACAGTGAATGTCGGTGTATAAAGGCGGAGCCAAAGAAGCCAGGACCACTCAGGATACAAGTGTGGGCGTTGGTTCAACATCAACCGAAGCGTAGCAAATGAGTAAACATACATAGAAATACATAGAGAGACATAAAGAGAGAGAGAGAGAGAGGTAAGTATTCCCGGTAAGCCCTGGTATGTGGGTAAATAAGTAAGTTAAGAGATTGGCCGTCTTGACCGCAAAAGGTGTGAGTCAATTCCGGCCGCAGACAAGGAGGAACAACGAGTATCAAACATAAATAAAACTTCGATAGTCTACCATAGAATGTGTATATATACGTATATAGGTAAATCTTTGGCTAAACTTAAGTTGGCTTTTTCTTTTTCACCCTCCTCCCCTTATTTGTTTTTTTTTTTTACACCCTTACTCAGCATTTTAGCATTGCATCGGCAACTTTTAATTATTTCATTTTGCTTATAAACACGATGAAGATGTTTCGCATAACAAATTAGCAACAACTTCAAGGATATGGGTAAGGGGTATGCGTGTGGGTGGCGCCTGAAGATATGCAGCAGTTTGGGTTGACACGGGCAAGTGGAATAATTAAAAATTCTATCCATTACTTGTATGCTTGATAAAATTTCAAACAAATGAACATACACACACCCAGACATTCACCCTGACTTAAGAACAAAAAGAACCCCTCGACAATGCCTACCAAAGTCTTCAAAAGTAGCTAAGCTGGGGCCAAGGATGCGGAGCTACTTGGAAACCACTTGCGACGTTGATTTTGTTATATACTTGCAAGAAAAAATAAATATATAGCATTGTTGTTCCATTGTACATACATGTATATTTACAGGATTTATGTAAAGTACAACTATTTATAATGGGAGCACACATAACATATTTTCAAACTGTATTAAATATTGCAGAACGTAAAACTAATTGAAATCTATAAGAAGTAATTAATAAGAACAGAACATTCCGAATAACAACCTATTTCTAACTATATAGCTAATTATAGCTATTATATAGCTATAATTTGGAACTTTATCAGTGTGTCAAATTTGATTCAAATCAAACTATATGTACATGCATATGTATGTATATTAATTTATGAAAAAAGCATATAAGCTTCGGCTCTGATAAATTTCCTTTTTTTTTTTTTGTTTTTCTTTCTGCCTACCTGAATCCTTTCAATCTGACTGACTGAGTGACTCTCTGTGTTGACTTGCGGCGCTTAATTAAGGTGATAAAACAGACGATTCATTTTGCTCTCATATCACTTAGCAGTCAACTCGTTGTTGCCTTCTGAGTGGCTGTCATAAAAGTTTTAAGTGCGACTCATTCTCATACAAATCGGTCCCGTGTTCCCACATCTAATGAAGCATATTTATATATGGTAGATATATGTTTGTTCGCATCATGACAATCATCTTTTTTGGCGGTACTCAATGGGCACAGAGTTTGTTTCATTTGTGCTTTCCAACTTTTGTTTCAAAGGAGGGGGAAAAAAGGGAAATGTGACTTAATTATGCCTGTGTGTGTTTGTGTGTGTGTGTCTTTATTGAGTCGTCATTTGTATCTGGTACCTATATATTTTCCGGATGCTTGCTTAATTAGTATATTCAAGTTTTTTTTATGACTTTGTATAACACTTTTCAATTAGCATCCAAGCTTGGCATATCTTTTACAATATGCAAAACAAACTTTTTAATTATGTGCTAATATATTTCACTTGTTTATGGGGAATACTGAATAAAACATATATGGGAGGTACGTTTTTTTGCGCGGGTGAGTTAGGAAAAAGTTGCAGTGGGGTTAACCACAAGCCAAACAGCAAGAACAATAGAATTAACCAAGCAGATCACAAAAAGTTACCAACTCTTTTTTTTGTTTTATTTTGCTTTGTTTTTGGCAGGTGCAAAGTACGGCAAAAATAATGCAGTGATTCTTGGCAGAGGAAGAGAGGAGGAGAGACACAAATTATGCGGCTACAACCAATGGCCAAATGTAAATCTGTTGCCGTTCACTGAAGTCCGGCAAATATTTAGCACCGGAACATTTTTGCATGTTGCCACCATACCCACGGAAAGATACACACACACACACACACACACACACACACAGGGATACCAAACATCGGCACAGATTCAAAAAAGGTATGAAAACATTCTTCGCTGTGGTTTCCATTGTTTTTCCATGTTTCCGTTGCTGGCGTTGCATTTTTGGCATTCGCGCTTTGACATTGCCAAAGGTTTTTGTGTTTGTTAAATGAGTTTGGTAAACACAGCAGCAGAAGAGGCGAAGAAGGAGAAGGTGCCAGTGAGCTGAATAGCATCCGCCCTAGAATGCATCGAATACGAGATGCCACGTATTGTATTATTTGCTGGTCCTGGCCAGGTCAGGCCAGGCCAGCGTCCTCTCATCCATCCCAGTGGTCCTTTTGAGAGGTTCTTTGTGCCTTATGCCTGCAGTGGCTTTTTGGTCAGTTGAAGTTGAAAATTGGTATTGGTACTGCAAATGGATGAAGGTGACAGCGCAAATGCAGTTGCCTAAATTCTTGGACTATTTCAAGTCATTTTTAGGATGAATGGGACTCAATTTAAATTTCTATTTATAAATTAAGAGAAAATTGTCTCAAAGCTCTTTCTTTCTTTTTATTTACCTGCATTCAATAGTTCTATCGATGATTTGCAAATTTGACCTGCCAACTTGATTCTTATGGTCAGTCAACTGACTTTTGCTTTCGAATTTATATCTTAGTGCTGTGACAACACAAAACAGTGTTGAACAACATGAAAACCAACTAGAAAACAGCTGCAAAAAAATCAGTTGCTTCAAAAAATTGGTACTGATTTTAAGCTATTGAAATATCAATAAGAACATTTTTAATTTTTACCTATAATTAGAATATTTTTTTTTATGATAATTTATAATTTATAATATTAAATTTAATTTAATTTTATTATCTTTCATGGAAAATTCCTATTTGAATTATGCTCAGCAGAATTAGCACAGGTGCGGAATTACAAAATGTTAATAAGTATTAGTTTTCAAATTATTAAAGGACAATTTTTTAAGGTTTATGGGGATTTCAGAGTCTTGCAGAGATTTGAAAAATAATGGTAAAAATAAATTCGAGCGTATCGGATTTGAAAAGTGACAATTATATTCATATTTCATTATCATTTGAGGATACTGACAAAACAGTTCCGACAAATGGACTATTTTAAAAGTGTCTCTGCAAAGATGATTTTTATTTGGAGTGGCTGAACTGATTTTGGTGAAAAAAAAAACAATTTTTACTTCTTGCATCCTAAAGGTCTTGGACAAAAAATGGCCAGACATAAAATAATGTTTTAAAAAATTTATCCTCATCGTAATATTTTTAATTTTTCACAATTATTGTATTAATTGAGATTCAATCTTATCATCAACTAATTCCGATTCATGACAAAGCTTTGTAAAAGTATGCATTTTCTGCGATTGCAACACAGACACAGTTTACCCAACACATACATACATACAATATATGTAAGTATGTACACAAATTTACTCAAACACAGCACACACAAATCGTGTTTATGCATGTCCAAACATTTTTGCGGAGAACGCAAAGAGAAGGCGAACCAAAATCGGGAGCCGAAAAACTGTCAGACAAATCAAACTCAACCATTTAGACCACGTTTTCAATATGGTTTGTTAGTGTGGCAGAATATGGTGGCTAGTGGCTGGCGGTGCCAATGTAGCCATTGATTTGGCGTGGCTTTCGTTTTGGGTGACGTTTTGGGGCGTTTTGGGGCGTTTTGGGGTTTGGTTTTTGCAACATGAACCAAAATACCGAATATTGATTTGAATCAATTAATTCATGCGGTTGTCGTTGGAATTACTCCCTCGAATCTAATTAATTTTAATGTACGACTACACTCACATACAAGCCATAGGACACATACGCACTTTAGCAACATTTTGGACACAACGCACAAAATTTATATTGAAGTCGAATTATGCAATTTGCTACTACTAAATTGATTGCATTTGCACAGCTGCAGCAATCGACAGATGACTGTGCGTATTTTTTATAAAAACTGTTCAAATTATAAATCTAACAATAGGTATAATTAAAATAATTTTTGATTTACCTCAAATGTTTTACTTTGAAAAGGACACTTAATTATAAAGAAAAAAAAAAACTTTTTAATACTGACTCACACTTTCACTTTACATTTTTTGACTCTATAAGACCATTAAGTTTTGATTAAAATCTGACGGGTTGCTGAGAGCAAGGAATCAATTAGGCTTGCAATTTCAAGTAATCGAATTGTCTCGGTTGAATTTATAAATATCGAGCTATCGAATTGTTATCGGAAGTTTGATTTAAATAAAAGAAGCAGCAAAAGTTATCATAAATAAGCCCAAGTCCAACCTGAATAATAATGCTTCAGTACTCTCGATAAAGATGTATGAATAAATTTTCAAAGATTATGGTTTACAATAGGCTGCACATCCCTACTCTTGGTGAATTTGTCCATTGAGAAATGAAAGTGCAATATAAATAAATAAAAAGGTAAGAACTCTGACTCCGTAAGCGAAAAAAACGATTCGGTTTTCGGATCCATTCCCATATACGTATACTTATAGTTGTGCAATAAGAAACAAGGCTTTTTTCGAGGAATTGTTTTTAGAAAACTACTTGACCTTTTCAATTAAGCAATATATCATCTTAAAGTATGCGCATTAAAGATATTTTTCAGGATTTTTTACATTCAAAAATATTGCATGGCTGTCAAATAAATAAATAACAAATGCAACTAGTGTTTGATCGAAGGATTTGCAAAAATATACATTTTTAACGAAATGCTCGTTTTTTGCTGTATTACTCCCATTTTCATCGCAAAAAATAGCGGAAAAGCTAAACTCGGGCGCAGCCGAGTTTGGGAATACCCTGTACCGGCTCTTCGAGCGATTACAGTTTTAAAAAAATAATAACAAACGCTTTTATATAGCCCGAATTTACTTAAACTGCATTATCGGCACTTTGCCTTTGAACTTCTGGAACTGCACTATCGCGCCATCTATGAGTCAAATGTTCGTGTAAGTGCCCCAACACAGGCATGGGCAACAAACACAGTGCAAATGTTTTCGGCTATAACTTCTACATTTTTTATCCGATCGTTGCCAGATTTGGCACGTTGGTCAAGAATTTTAATCTGCCCTCAACTAATTTTCGAAAAACAATTTTCAGAGGAACACGTAATATTTTAATGAGGGGGTGGGGGGTAAAAAAAACATAAACTTGATCTGCGTGCAGATATTCCAAGCATATACCAACAAATTTAGGCTCTCTAGCTCTTACGGTCTCTGAGATCCATGAACTTGCACAGTCGGACAGACATGGCTATATCGACTCGGCTATTGATGCTGATCAAGAATATATATACTTAATAGGGTCGGAAATGCTTCATTCTGTGCATTACATACATTTCCAAAAGCTAGAATACCCTTTTACCTTCGGTAGAGGGTATAAATACCAAAGAGTTAAACACTAGGCGTTTTGATTTATTCATAGCCCAAACGGGACTCCATTTATTGAAAAGCAAACTTATTGTCGAAGGCAAACTTATTCTAAACAATTTATACTTAATGCTAATGTTTACGTTAAAGAGAGCGCATAGTGTATAATTATGCTGACGCGTCCAAAACGGCGTTGAGTGGCTTGGACCGTCGCACAGTGCTCAAGTTGCTACTTATGCTAAAGTCATCATAAGCAAATGTTTATAGAAAAGCTGGCCCATTCGGTCAGCATTAGTAACAATGTATGTATTATATTAAATAAGCATCAATGTATACACGCCACACCTTCCCCGTTAGAAAGAATAACGTAATAATAGTGAAATTATTTTATTTTTAGTAAGTATATTATTTATTTTATATATTTTAACTTTTTTTTCGTGTGGTTTTTTTTTTTTATTAATAGTTGGTATAGGCCACTTTTGGTATTTTTGAATTTTGTTTGTTTGTATTGGTTGTTTTTGGTCAGTGTTTATTATTTCATAAATAAAAATAATAAGACAATCGGTTTAATTTTCCTCCTACGCGTTTCATACATAAGAATTAAATGTATGTATGTTAAACTAATGTGAAATTATTAAGTGTAGTATGTATGTATGTATATGTTAAAACTTTTCATTTTTAATAAAAAACAGACTCCCTGAAGCAGGCGACATTGTGATTAAATCAATTTAAGAAAATCTTGTGACATACATATGTTGTCCACAATGTTTTGTATTCTTATTTTTATAATTATATATAATACCGAAGCTTTTGGAAAAGTATGTAACGCACAGAATGAAGCGTTTCCGACCCTATAAAGTATATATATATTCTTGATCAGCATCATGGGAATGTGCCTGCTTCCATTATTAACTTGACCTTGTCAATTGAACAATTCTTAGCCATTGCTTTAACGGCTTGTTGAGTTGAGTATTTACTTGCCCAGTCGAGCGTCAAACCATCGATTACATATGCTCCTTCCAAGCTTTTAGTCAGTTTTTCTATTTCTTAGGTATACTGATTTGCTGTTTTACGCTTTTGTTATATGTTCTTCAGCTTTGCTGATAAAACTTCAACTGATTCGCCTTTGACCTTTTTCTTGAGTCCGTCAATCACTTCGGTTAGTGACGTTTCGGAACTCAATAAATTTCTGGCGGCACCTTTTAGTTTTATTTTTACTAGCGATACAGGTAGTGTGCCATATTGGTCTGCTATTGAACCTAGAAGGGTTAAAGTATCAATACAACCTTGCCATCTAATTCAGGCAACAGCTTTGAAGCTGTATGCAGAAACTCTATGTTTGTTTGGGGTATTTTTGCAGGTTTTTCTTTGTCAATGTTTAAATGCGTTTCGCTTTCTGAAACAGTATTTTCAATTTCGTCACTGTCGTTATTATCGTCAGTTGATTCTGTGTCCTCTTGGTTTAAACTGTCTTCGTCTATTATACTAACGTCCAATTTAACTTTCTCAATTTTTTCTGTAATTATTTCTATTTTATTAGGTATATTTTTTAATAAGAACAGCTAACTTTTCCCTACAATATTTGTCCGTATCCTCAAGTATTTTCCAATGTTCTGGTGTTATTTCAATCGAATGGTGTTCGATTTTTGAAAAAAAGAAAATTTACTGAACCCTTCATAATGTTCAAATGTTTTATTATTGTCTGTTCGCTAATCTTTCTATTTATCGAGATACATTTATATGAAGCCTGTACCTTGGCTTTCTCCTGTTTAATTTTTTCGTAGAGAACCTTCCAAGAACACATTTGTTTGGAACTTGAGCAATATCAATCCAAGTTTGAAATTTGTTTGGTTTTTTCTTTTTTTTTTTTTTAATTTTGTCGAGGTCTTTGCTTCTTGAAATATATTTTTTCTTAAGGGATTTTTTATGCAGTAAATGCATTTTTTGTGCTAAATGTACAATTTTCAAGATTAGGATTGCCAGAAGAACATATGATATGTTCTCGAAATGTTCAGGCATATCTATGATTTGGACATTATTAATTACATTAACGGAATTGCCGTTGCTTTTAGAACATCTACCCCCCATCGTATCAAAGAATATGTTAGTATGGGGTGATGATTATATTTCGATGAGTGTCAAAACTGGGACTTTAAATTTTAGTACATTTTTCTATTGTTTTCTGGGCCCCCTCACAACGCAGTGTGAGTTGTTTTGATTTGATTTATGTTGTTTGTTTTTTAATAGTTTTTATTTGATCTTTTTTTTTTGATTACTTACTACTCTGGCGGCTCTCCATTTGTGCCTCTATTTCGTCAATTTGGACCCACAATTGGCACGCTTCTTTCCAAGGGGGTGGGGGGTCGGCGTTGACTCTCGCCAGAAGTGTTGCCCTTAAACAGCGCTGTTTTACTATTTTGCCTTCTCGTCTATTTTGTGTACGTGGTGGCTTCGTCAAGTCCTCCTTCTCCTTGGGTATGAACTTTTTTATTGACCTTGGCTTTGGCCCTGCGCTTGGGTTTGCACGAATTGCATCTGCAATGATTTCTTGGTAGCTCGGCATCGATGAATGTTGTTTTTTTTTTTTCTTCTTGACAGATTAGGTGAGGTGAGGTTGCATACAAACACGGAGACTTTAGATTTTTGGTTTCTCGCCGTCGCCTCTCGTCGTCGCTGCTGATGTAGATTGACCCTTGGCCAGAAATTCAATACACTTTTGGCTGTCTCTTGGCTTTTACTGCTCGTTATCACCACAGATACGAGAACCGCACTAAAAAGGCTAAGGCTGTCGTAATTATTAGTATTTAAACATTTTTGTTTTTTTTTTATACTTTGATTAATTTGTTTGTATTTGATGTTAATGTTGCTGTTGCACTTTCTAGTTTGAAGCTCACAGTTGGCTGCTGCTGTTGATGGTCCACCATTTGTTAAATGTGAGTTAAATGATATATCCGAAACTTGTATCCACAACAAAGACCCTTTGGTATTTCGTTTGATTTCAAATTTCAGCATTTCTTCTGCACTTTTTCAACTTATGGTAATTAGTTAGTGTTGAATTTTAAATTTAAATTTAAATTTTAAAAATTCTTTTTTAAAAATATTTGAGTGTCTTTGGCTCGTTTGATTTCACTTGTCACGATCGCCATGTAAGATTAGAGGAAAAGGCGTTTTCATTTGTTCGTAGCCCAAACGGGACTGCCTTTATTGAATAGCAAACTTATTGTTGAAGGCAAACTTATTCTTAATATTTTATACTTAATGTTTACGTAGAAGGAAGCGCATGGTGTGTAATTATGCTGACGCGTCCAAAACGGCGTTGAGCGGCTTGGACCATCGCAAAGTACTCAAGTTCCTACTTATGGTGAAGTCAGCATAAGCAAATGTTTATATAAAAGCTGGCCCATTCGGTCAGCATTAGAAACAATGTATTATATTTAACGCCACAATTGAATGAGGTAGCAAAATTTGAAAAAGATCGGATGAGTAGTTCTCAAGTAATCTTGGTCACCGATTTAAAAAGAAACCCAACACACTTTTTTTGACAGCCATTTCTAATGCAACCGACCTTTACTTTTTAATGACAAAAGTACTGAATTATCTTCAATGCATATTCTTTAAGATGATAAATTGGTTACTTGAAGAGGTCAAGTGGTTTTCTTTAAACTATTTTAAGTGGGCATAGCCCCTTAAGAATATCTACAGTTTGTGTGCTCATTTGAAAAACTTGCTCACATTATTTTATTGTATTCCATATAGGAGAATATGGTGCCATATGGCTAAGCCAATAACGACTTGTTTAGTTGGTGTCTGATTTAACGTCATTGTCTCCTGCAATTAAATAAAGTATGTAGATATCAAATATGTGTATATTTAATTTTATGATGATACTTTTTAATATCCACTTTATTAACATTTTAGATTAATGGAATGGTTTTTTTGCTCTACGCATACAAATTACTTTGGTTTTTGGGCATCGAATTTGATTTTAAAATCATATTTCATATTTAATAAAATTTCTTTCATACATATGTGTGGCATTATTATTAAAATTATTATTATAATTTCTAGTTTTATTTGTTGACCTAAAACTAAACCAACCGCCACCTAAAATCACCCAACCGACCGACCAAAAAAGCACAAAAAGCGGCCAACGATATTTTTACCACACAAAAGGGTAAGGCCACACATAACATAATATTGTTTTTGTTTCATTTTGATTCAAAAAGTGGGAGAAATTTACCAGAGAAGAGGAGAGGAGGTTTGGTTTTCCTCTTCTCCTAATTTAGGCAAATTTTGATTTTGATTTTTGGCACAACGTTGGCAATTGTGAAATAAATGCGATCATTTTAAAACAAAATGGCGTCTGTGAAAATGCCCAGCAGCAGCAGCAGCACCACAATAACAAAAACGGCAACATAAAATGCCATTCTAACCATTTTATTATATTCGAATATAAAAACAATTGCACACACACACGCACACATGTTTAATATGATGATTTTGTATGATTTTAATACATTTTGGGACCAGAACACTCTGGTCATTTTGGTGCACCGTGCACACCTCTCCGGACAGGACCTGGGACCAGGACCAGGACCTGGATTCGAAAATGTTGGAATGGTTCTAAGGGGAGGCAACTGCAAAATGATTTGAAATCGTTTTGCGGTTTTTACGAGTTGCAAATCATTTTAATTAAAATATCAAAATTAGAAAATGGAAAATGATTACATTATTCATTAGTTTTCATTACGCATGTTTATTTATTAGTAGGCAGGTATTTGTATATATACGTGTATGTGTGTATGTGTTTATGCTTGTTGCACTTTTTATCGGTTTCGACCCACTGAAAACCACCGTTCAATTTTGATGGCTTCATTTTATTTCATTTGTTTTTGTTGGCCAGGCATCAATTTTGATTTTCATTTTAGACACTGCGGCGCCATCTACCCACAGTACTCAAATTGGCGCGCGCAAAAAAAAAAAAATAACAAAAAAAAAAAAACGCTCTTTAGCTAATTTAAAAGAATATTTGAAACGTCTTCCAAAAAGCTTGCCAAGAAAGTTTTCTTCACAGGAAGCTAAGAAAACCGAAAAAAAGGACCTCGTTAAGGGCAAACATTTCTATGTATGTGTGTGTGTGTGATTCGGGGTGTGAGTGTGTGCGTTTGCGCAGAACTTTTCCTTAGACTTTCACCCCCAATCTTGACCGAGTGAGTCTCTTAAGACGTTTTCCTTGCCCGCCGCTTTAGCAAACTTTTTCCAATGTTGGCGAAATATTTTTTCATTATTGCAGCTGGTGGCGAAAAAAAATTGTAAGTATGTTTTGCCCCAGCAGCTACAGCTTAAAGACAACAGATGGCGCCAGCTGGAAAGCTTTGCATAAACTTGTTTATTCACGATTTTTTTTTGTTGTTTATTTTTGTTTACCTGAATATTATTGGAATTTCTTAGAAAAATTAGAATTATTTTATCTATTGATGAATACCAACTATTCGCAAGACGCCATTGCAATCATATACACACATACCACTCGATAGAGACCCTTTCGAATTAAGGGTAAGTCACTCCACTCCGACAGGACGACGACACAGTCAAGCGTAAGGCATTTCGACCAATTATAAGTTGTGGTTAACCGCAACATTTATTCAAGAACATTTCGGCATATGCGCTGTACTTGTGTGCGAAAGGGATGGTGAAATGGGTGTGATATGTGTGTGTGCCAGAGACAGACGGATGGACCAGATATGTTAGGTGGTTGGGCAAATGGGTCGATTTCTCGGATTCGTCTTCAGATATTTCCATTCAGACAATCTGTTCTGTTCGTTCGATTGTGTTTCCACTTTCCACTTTCCACCTTCCACCGCACACACATTTATTTCATTCAAAATAAGAGCACAATTTTACAATTTACATTCATGAAATGAATGGGAAAAAAATGAGTAAAGCTACAAAAATGGAATGGGCAGTAAATGACAAAAAAAAAAAAATTCCCATATTTAGAAGTCTGAGAGAGTCTAGTTATTTACACATTTGTATATGTCTATGAATAAATCAAATTCTTATATTAAAATAATTGGTTTGAGTAACTGAATAAAAAGTACACATAGAGCAAACTTGATTGCTTACCAAGTACTTACCATTTTCCTAAAATAGAGAATGCAAAACTTGTTTTGAGTCCGGCTACAATTCTTGGATTGCGATCAATCGAACTAAAAAAAAGTATATGAATTAACCACATATTAGTCTTTAAAAAAGTAGCATATATATTAAACTAAGGTTTCCTAAGTTTTCATGTATGAAAAAAAAAACAAATTATTTTTATTAAGTACATTATTTATGCGATCCAAAATGATTTGTTGAAATACAAAAGCACCCATATTAATATTTATAAAAAGAAAGAAATTATCGTTTTTAAATTAGATTCAAAATATAATAATATTAAAAAAAAAAATTGGTAGGTCTTTTAGGACTTATATAATGAAGAAAATTTTGAAAGCTAAATATATTTGTTTTGAATTTCATATAAATTACAATTTCATTATTACGAATTCGTAATAATGAATGCATTTTAGTTTTACTTTCTTGTTTCATATAAAATAGTTTTTAAACATTAGGCACTTTAATATATGTGATAAATTCGTTATGTTTAAATAAAGAAGAAAACAAAATTAACTGCCTCGGTAACAATTTGTTCTGTTTATGGTGATGCCAGTCTTGTGTGTGTTTTATGTGCCCACACATATAGCTCCTTTTAACCCATCAAATACACACACACACACAATCCAAATCCTTACAGTTTGCAGGGCGCTGTAAAATTAATAGTTGGCCCAGTTGAAACGAATTGTCCTTAGGACATGGCGATTATTTCAGGGCGTACTTAAAGGGGTGACAAAGAAAGTAATCTTAATCTTAAGCAGTTTGATTGGCAATAGAGATTTCTTATATTTTTTAAAAATTGTCGCTATATAATTGATTAATTTATATTAAAATAATTTATTCAATCTTAAGTTGCATAAAGATCTATTTAAAATACTCTTTCTTCTTGATGTTTATTTCTATCCAAATTAACCAAACTTTATACAAGCGATTTCTTAAATATATCGTTTCTTAGTTATATGTATAATATTATATCTTACAACTATTCTTGTTTGCTGCTTATGTATGTAAACTACACCCATGACAGCTATCAAATCTCTAGCATATTTCTCATTCCATTTTGATGAAACTCTCAACTGACACTTCTTTTGCCTGGATCTCATCCTGGATGGATGTACTTTGTACTTTGGGGCCGCGTGACATTAGTTTGGCGCTAAATCCATTAAAAATCCATACTAATAGACTATGTCAGTTCCGGCAGCGGATGCCACAGCGCATAATGAGAGCAGCGTGTGTGGGATGTGAGGATGTGTGGATGATGGGAGCTTAAAAGAAGATTCGATATACACTTTGCTTTGTACATATTGTATCCTGTCAGACAGCCAGAAAACTCCTTCCATCGTTTTTCTATTCAGTTTAAGTTTAGTTCTTTTTCATTCTACCTTTTGGGTAAGTGCGAAGCTTTTCTCATTTTTCAATGTGCCACAAAATTGGTTTGGGTTTGGGGTTAGGGTTTTTTGGTACTCTTAGCTTTGATATTGTTTGCATTTACTTCCATTTTTAGCTTAACGAAAATAAAGTTTACCTAGTAAGGCGGTAAGGAACTTAAAGTCATCCTTCTGAAAGTGCCTTTAAAAAACGAGAGCCAATTTGGCCAGTTGTGTCTGCCGTTTTTTTTTTTTGGAGTCGCGTGCTTTTTTTTATTGATTTTATGAAATTTTTATTAATAAACATTCGTCGCGCATTCCACAAAATGCTGGCCAACTAAATTGAAATCCAGCGGAATTTTTTAATAGACGAGAGAGTAGAAAGCGAAAAAAAAAATTAAAGAAAATCTATATGCTACTTCAAGATGAGAAAGTTTCAAGAGGGATGGACATGCCATAAAATTCACACTTCAAATGGGACAGCAGCGGCTGGCGCCCCAATCAACCTAATTAAATGGCCAAAAAAGGAAACTTGTTTGTTTGCATTAAATTTTGAGCATCCTCCCTTTTATTTCTTTGGTTGGTTAAGTCAACAATGTGCGAAAAGTGAAAGGCCGAGCAATTAAAATGCTGCGTCCAGAAGTCAAAAGCCTCAAGCAAAATGGAAAATGCTAACCAAGCCAACCAACTCAACTCAGTTCAGCTCAGCTTAGCTCAGCTCAACTCAGTCCAAACCCAACCAGAAGACTTCAAAAAATGCCAAAAAGTTCAAATACATACTAATGAATTATCCTTTATTAGGATAATGTATGATGTGGTTCTGAAGAGTTTCCTTTTTCGTTACAGCCAAAGCAAAACGCACCAGCCCAGCTCTGAAGGCTCTGAAACAACAACAACAACAACAACAAATGAAAAAAGGTTCATTTTGAGTTTTTAGCCTTTTTGTAATGGAGCAAGCAGCAGCAGCAGCAGCAAGGAACAGGAACTGAAGCAGCTTGGCCAAAGTGGGCTGGCTGACTGGCAGGCAATAAGGGCTTGGGTCAAATCGAGCCAGGATGTGGGTGAGTGAGAGACGCGACGTTGTTGCACTGCGGCTAAGGCTGTCGGCAATTTATGAAAAGAGCCAAATTAATCAGACTAATAACGAAAACACGCCGACAAAAAGGCACTAGAGTAGTAAACGAAGGGCCCAGAGGGTAACCTTTCAACACAAATAGCAACAACAACAACAACAACCAGTTTAAGGCAGTGAAAACTTATGCAAAAGTTTTCTTAATGAAAAGATTTACGATGGCAATACTCAAAATTAGCAAAAACTGAGGTTGTGGTAAACAAGAAGTGTGTAGCCTGCACAGAAAGTGAGACAGAGAAGGAGAAGGAGAGGTTTTATATGTTGACAAGGAGTCGTCCTTTCTTGTCTTGGTCATATCTAAATACGGTAGCAGCAAGTAGTCAGTCCATGCAGCATTATATTTATAAACTTTTTAATACTGACTTTTAGTCGGTGTGGTTGGAATAAACCAACTTTTTGCAGCCTCTTGGCAAAAAAAAAAAAATAATAAAAAGGAGCCCATTTCGAGCAAAAAGAAACTTACTTGATAAAATATGATAAAATCATTTCAGTTAGAAATATTATAAAAACCAGACGGGTTACAAAAATTCTAAAATAAACAAAAAAAAAAATTGTTTAATTTCTCATTAATTTTTAGATGAGTATTCGAATACTTGAAATAAAAATATATAATATTATAGTTAAATTATATATTATAATATCTGTATCAAATCTTTAAAATAGGTTCAGTGACCATTTCAATTTGAGGAATTTACAAAAGTATAGGCGATAATATTAACAGTTATCCATAGATAGGTAAAGTCAATTTGAGTTTAACTTATTTGTTAAGCTTGTAAAGTAGATACGTGTGTGTAGGTATGTCTAAATACAATCAATATAAGACAAATCCGTCAATTGGAATAAGGTTATTAAAAAACTTTATATATTATGTACCACAGAACTAGCAAATATGGGAAATTCCCCACACCACCCCAAATGCGAACAGGGGTCAACAATCAAAATAAAATAAACCTTATAAAATTAATAAATAAACTAAATTTATTCCCTTTGTAAGTAAAAATGTAGACCAATTTCTAGTCATATGGCAGCTATATGTTTGAGAAGTCCGATTCGGCCGGTTCCGACCATACCAGAAGCCTCCCCACTAAGGTTCATGAAGATAGCTTTAAAACTGAGGAACTAGTTTGCCTACACATAGGGGGACAGATGGACATGTGAGGTCTACGACGTCTTCTTTTTTTTTTTAAAGTTAAAAACCCAACCTAAAGGCTTTCTTTGCTCTGGTTATTTTCTCGAATTGTATCTCAAAATTCTTTATAAGGACAATTAATTAAATAAATATTCGTAAATAACCAAAGAATTACTTTTACAAAACAAAAATATTATCTGATTATTTTCCAAATTATTTTTTGAAATTCAAAATGATCAAAATAAAAAGAAAATTCTGCATTTTTCATTCTTATTTGAGGTCCCTGGATAAATCTGTATTATAGTCAAAAGGTAAAATTATAGGATAGAACAGGATATCAGAAATTGGCTCGATTCGTTCTTGGCCGCCAAGCCGGAGCAGTTCTTTTGGGATGGGATCCACAAATTACCAGAAAGATAGGAAAAAGTCATAGCTTCATATGGCAAATACTTTGAATAATGTTATTGTACTTGTTTTTCTTAAATAAAAGTTCAAAGATTGGAAAAAAAATAGTATATTATAATACTGAAACGCTAAAAATTTATAGGGGACATTGGGAGCCAAATACAATACCACAGTGACCATTACAAATGCAAGAACCTTTTTACCCAAAGTTCCCAAGTTTAAAAAAAAAGAGAGAGAGAATATTTCTCAAAATATACATGATCTGGATGAAAAGGTTTAAAATAAAGCTTGTCTTGTTCCTATTAAAGTGCTAAATTAATGCATATCAATTGATGAAAAATTCAAATTTTAATTAATATGATGAAAATTCTAGGCAAATATCCAGGTAAAACTAACAATCTTAACTAAATAACATTTTATTATTGTCTTTAAATGATATTTATATGTAGGTAGATATATGGTCATTGCACATTGTAACTAATTTGTATATTAATCTGAAGCAATTGAATTGAAAATATCCTAAACAAAATTAATGAATTCCGTGTCCTTGGCAACTGTCTTAAATTAATCACAGATTGTGAACAGAAATAGCTTCGTGATAAACAATGAGCATATCAGATACTCAAAACTTTTCAGCCAATTGAAACATATTCATGCACATCAATAAATTCGTGACATATTTTATGTGTAGTTAGTAGTAGTAAAGTCAAGAAATAAATTTATTTTGGGTTTGTTATTTCATTTGTATCTAGGTTTGTATTTACATATATTTGGATTGGATTCAAATTTAAATTGCTCGCATGACAAAATCTGTCAGCAAATAGAGGAGTGACTCTCTTTATTTTGCTATGCATTTATTTATTTTATTGCCAATTAGAAATGCCAGTGAAGCTGATGATCCGTTTGGTTTCTTAAAGCTTCATAAATTAAAGTTTGCCAACAGAATTTTTCTGGGTGAAAATTTCACTACCATTTTTTGTTTCTTTTTTCGTTTTTGTTTTTAAATCGATAACAAGAGGCGGAGTTATGTTATTTCTACCTCACTCCACCCATTTCCGCTTCGGCTGAGCCCAAAATAAAAAAAAAATACACACACCAAAAAAAAAAAAAGGGTTTAAACAATAGAAAATGTTGCCGACAAGGAGGCCAAAGGAGTGAGTTCTTCCCGGGTCTGCTAACAATTCTTTATATTGTAATGCCACGACAACCAAGGAGACGAAGGACGAAAGGAGTTGAGCCGAGTTGAGCTGGAGAAACAGTAAAGTCGTTGACGCTTTTTAACAGCCCGTTCAGCTGTTGTTTTCTGCTGGCTGTGAACCAAATCATTATTACAACAACAATGAGCACTAAGCGGAACTGCCACTGCCGCTTCCGCTGCTGCTGCTGCTGCTGCTGCTGCCGCTGCCAGTGGCTGAGAGATGCCCTCGTGCGCCCCATTTGCTCGACATTTTTCAATTCGCTCGCCCCGTCCTGCCATGTCGTTTCGTCCTTGGGGTGCTGAGCACACTCTGCACGGGCGGACATTGAATCCTTTCGTTCATAAATCAAGTCTTTGGTTTAATTAAATCTTGTGTTGGCGGTAAAAAATTTCCAAAGAGCGCCACAAGATCCGTGCAAGAGTAGCACTGAGTAGCGCCAGGACCAAATATGTATATACGTATGTATGTAGGAGCATCAACATCAGGGTGACAGAAGATGGTTGAAAAAACAAAAGGGTGGACGTCACGTTTTAAATGTCGTCGCGGTCGCCTTTTGGATATATTTCGTTTCATTTCGTTTCGTTTCCAAACTCATTTCCCGTTTGGGTTAGTTTTCTGCAAAGGACTCTTACTTTGCCGGGAGCTGTTAAAGGTGTTGCTGTGAAACGAAGATGGAAAATATGTAAAAAAGAAAAACACTTTTTAGAAATTAAAAAGACATGAAGCGCATTTTATTTTTGTCGTCTGCTCTCCTCTTAACTTGACTTAGTCAGCCATCAGTTGTTTTCCAGCCAGTTTTTCATAGCATTTTCTTTGTTTATTTGCTTTTTTTTATTGTTTTTGTTATCTTGTGGCCAAAAGACAGTTAAAAAATGTTGCCGACTTTCAGGCTCTGGCAGACAAGTATGCACACACACACACATGCATCCTTAATGCCAATGCCAAGTAATTTCGCAACTTAACAGAAAAACAACAAAAAGCAAGAAATTGAATGCAGGACACGTTGCAGGATTTATGACCAAGAAGCGCAGACCAAACGCAGACTAATAAACAGAATTCGAGAGCTAAACTAAGAATTTGGGGGGGAAATCCAAGGATATTCAATATAAATATCCCATGAGGAACTAAAATTGTACTTATTCCTAATGTTTTAATTAAAAAAGCTTTTTAGAAAGAAGAACTTTTGAACTTGGCTCAAAATAGTAAAAATATAATTAATTAATAGATTTAAAATGGAATTATTATAGCCACATATATGTTTTTTGATCTTAAGAAATCAACTGGAAAAATAAATAAGCTCATTAAAGTGTGCCCTTCATTTTCAAAAATCCTTTGGTAAATAATATTGGGGATATTTGTCTCGGGTTTTAGCATAAGTTTTGACATAAAGCTTTAAAAAAAAACTGTTACTTAAATAATTTTAAATTTTAAAGAAATAATTAAAAAATCGTAGGTACCGGATATAATATAGTAAAAAAAAGACCCGAAAGTTATAGCTTAAAGCTAAAAAAATATTTTATAATGAAAGCTTTTGTGTTAAAAAACAACTAAAATTATAATTTAATCACATTTATTATTTATAAGCGATAAACGATTAGGATAGGTATATATAAATTTATATGTTCCTGGGTAATACCTACAAAAATTCAACTTATAGTTATTGTGTTTTAGTTAAGAATATGATAAATCCTTAAACTCTTCATGAAATACGAATATATTTTTGGTTCATAAAAGTTTAAGGTATTATGATATATTGCAATAAAATTTGTTGATTTCTTATAGAATCAAAGTCATAAAGAATGGGTAGATGCTCAATTAAAAATGTAATAATAATGTCAAAGCTACTTGTATTTTATTAAATGCTAAGAATCGTTGGCTTAAAATTTCAGGAAAGATTAAAAATTACAGATCACAGTTATCTTAAGTTCAAAAAATAAAGTGCAACTTTGCTTTTGAAAAGCAACATTAAGTAGTACGTAACTAGTAAAGAAGTGTCTGGGATAACATTACAGATGAAATCTTGCACTGAACAAAGTCAAGGGTCGATAAAATCAAATTGCACAGTTTGAGAGAAGTAGAAAAATAAGAAGAAGCAGAAGCAAAAGAAGAAAAAGGAGTTGGCTTTGCCAAAGAAAAGTATTATTCAAGTACGTGGAAGAATTTGGTGGCATTGCCAAGTTTGGGGTTGACTTGACGACCGACAACCGATGTGGGACGTGCGGCCGTGCGGCGCAACAAGAAATGGAATGAAATGAAATGAAATCCTTTACCGTAAGAATTTTACGCACGTCAACACGTGTTGGCAGCCGCCCACCAGCGACAATGGCGTTGACAGGCCCCGCTGCTCTCCTGGATGCTTGTAACAATTTCTAATTCATATGTTACAGCAACGGTAACCCAGCCGACCAATAGGCCAGGCCAAGACGAGCTGAGCCGAACTGAACTGAACTGAGTTGGGAGGATGATTTATGATGCACGCATACAAAGTCAAAATGAAAGGCGATGGTATTGGTGTCTCAGCGCCACTATCCACTTCCTGGAAGAGACAATGGCTCTTATTTGGCCCAGAGTCCGGCCTTTTAATCATTCAATAGGCAATTTGTTTGGCCCCTTCGCCTTTTTGTCTACTCCTTGGTCTTTGGTCCTTGAAAATGAAATGTTTTACACATTAGGCAGGCAGGGCAGGGCAGGGCAGGGCAGGACAAGAAGGCTGTTGCTACAATATCCGCTCTCTAACACTCATCCTGCCATCCGCACTATATTTAATATCATTTATCTTTCACACAGGCCAACATGCGGTTTGCTTGTGAATGTGGATGAGGATGGGTAGATGAATGCCAGGATATATATGTGTGTGTGTGAGTAAGGCTGTCGGTGTGATTTATGTTTATCAAAGTATTTGTTACCTTTATGTCCAAATTATTTGCTCGCACATAAATCATTTTCCCCAGCATATTTGGTTTTGTTTTGATTAATTTCTTAAATTGCTTTGATTGGCGCCCATTGATTGAAATTATACGCCAGAATATTAATTGTCTAACTTCTAGTGTCCCAGTTATTTTGTTATGAATTTAAGCTAGGTTTTTTTTCTCTCATCCCCAGATAAAAAAAAATCTACCTTATTTGCACAAGCAAATGTAACAAAGTGTAAAAGCAAACGCAGCCCAATGAATTATTTATTTGGATTTATTTGAGGCCAAGCAAAACAAATGACCTTACAATTGACGCAACCTAAAATGGACATTAAAAAGAGCCAGAAGAGGAGAGGACTAAAGCAAAAAAAAAAAAAAATAAATAAAACAAACCCAAAAACAGCAAAGTCGAATAAATAAATAAATAAAGAGAAAAACACAAAGCGTATTAGGCTAAGCTACTTGCGATTTCCTTTACACAACCGGAAGGCCCAAAAGACGGCAATGAAGACGTAGACGTAGCCGGAGAGATTTAAGCAGGTGGGCGTGGGCGGGTATTATAGGTATATATGTGTGTGTATAAAAATGCGGAAGCTGATTAGCCGTACCCCCCAACAAAATGAAGTCAAAATCTGAACGCCTTAGGGTAAGACGGCCGTCAACTCCGAGACATCTCCTGCCCCTTGTTGGGCGGGTATTTGAGCTTTATGAGGCACGAAAATTTACAACGCCTTTGGGGAAGCGATTTCCTTGAGCCTTCGTAACGATAAGTGACATGGGCAAAAAAAAAAAATACTAAGAAAACTTTCAAAGTCTCATAATCGAAATTGGTCACAGGTGGCCGACAAGTTGACCAATGGCCCGGTAATGGACTGGCAACGGCAGCTACTGGCCCAACTTTTTTTTTTTTTATTGAAATTAAATGTCATTGTCCACCACCCCCCAAAATGGGAAAAAGAAAAAAAAAATAGATAATACCCATTTAAGGCATGTTTAGTTAACTTGGGTTTGATTTGGGTAAACTTTTTCAACTCAATCTCAAATGAATTTTCAACACCCTGGAATGAAAATGATTTTTTAATGTGAATAAACATCTCTAAGTAGACCCAGGTAATATTCGTTGCTATTTAGAGGCATTAGTACTAAATGATTTGTTATTATTTTCTCATAATGAAAGAAATTCTTTATAATTTAAGCTTTTAGATTTATTCCTTCTAGTTTTAAGTTAAAGAACCAGTTTAAAATTAAATTAACACTAATCCAAATGAATTTATAAAAGTTGCATTAACTTAGAAATTCATATAACATTGAACTAAATCATAAGTAGAACCTTATTGGGATATAACTCAAAACAAATTAAAAACCTAAAGTTTATAGATACAATTTGGTCAGAAATTTGCTTTTACCATTTTACGAAAATGAAACAATTTTATATATTTTATTTCAAAAGCTATATAAAGTTTAAAGCCCAGTATTGTACTAATTGTAAGAAGTAACTGTCAAATTCTATTTCTTGACCTAGTATCCTATTCAGATGTTACTATTTCATAGAGATGCCATATCGATGAAAATTTGGGTTATTTATAGCTTTTGTTTAGAATGTGAGTGATTGGGCAAACAGACAAGGAATAATTCTAAATGTATATTTCTGCCCCGAATGACAAATGAATCATTAAAACGAAGGCAATAATTGTACTAAAAAAAAAATAAATAAAATGAGGCAGTGCATTTAATAATCAAGAAAATTATTTATAAAAATTCTACTGAGCGGAATACTTAAATACAAAAATTAGCGATTTTCGAAGATTTCGATCCTGAGTCAATAATATGAGAGCCAGAAATGTTACCCCTAGGCTATCGAGACGAAATTTTTCCGGGCTACAAAATATTAATATATTGTCATACGTATACAAATTCAACAATTTTTAGGAAACGAAATATATCATATATCTCCTACAAAAAAAGAAACAAATTTCTTGGAAACTATTTATTTAATTTGGTATTTAAGAGTTTTTTAAGCTGATTGAAATGTTGTCTTAAAGAGAATGAAGAGACCAATTTGATAAATCAAAGATATATGCAAGAATCTTTAGAATGATGTACCCTCCAATAGGTGGCACCACCAGAAACAGCTGTTCTTAAAAAGTCCAGTTTCTTTTGCGACAGACCTTGTATGTTATGTTTTTTTCCTTCCTTAAAAACAGAATCATTTTGAAAGCTGAAACCTAACCGAGAGACCAATATTTTAAAGAACGTTATTTAAATTGCATTTTTTTTTTGTATATCTTGATGAAAATTAAATCTAAAATAGTGTTCAAAAATGCAAAAGTCTAAAAAAAAACTAAACATACAAAACAGAAAACATGTGCCGCGGACACCGCATTAATGCTCACACACACACATGCACACACACATAGCCAGGTTACCAATAGAGGGATAAATGGATAGATGGATGGACGATGACGAGTGGACATTGATAAATCACATATATGTTGGTATTTGTATTGTCTAGAAAGCTCCGTATGGCACATGATTGCTCAAGCAAATGATGGGAATGGGTATGGAGTTTATCGGTTAGTTGTGGATATGAAAACGCAACGTTGCAAACAAACCAACCAACCAACCAACCAGCCAGTCAGCCCATATCGTCTATCCAATGCCAACGCCCACATCTTCCCATCTACTACGACCAATTGCCACCAATATACACACTTGCCCAAATTCAACAATTTTCTGCAGCGACATCAAATTACGAACTCATTATTGTTAGGGACGACGACAATGGACCGAACCAAACTGAACTGAGCTGAACCGAACCAGACAAGAACGGGCTGGACTGGACTGGACTGAACCACCCACATTTACGGGTTCTGGGTGGTCCTGGTTCCTGGCTTTGGCTTTGGCTTTGACCGGACGCCGTTGGTGTTTGCGTTAGCGCGAATTTTGCCAAAAATACATTCGCTAAGAGAAAGTGGAAAATGGAAAGGTTCCGCAGCGTTACATGTGTGTGTGTGTCTGGATATTTGTTGACGCTGATGGCAGGCGCACATTTTGCCATTTCTTTTTTTTGTTTTTGTTGTTTGTTTTGTTAGCCGTGTAAAACGTATACATCTGTAGTAGAGAACATACAACAACATGGCCAAAGTGAAACCCACATCAAACTGACCAAAATGCATGGAATGCCTATGAAAATTGTAAAGCGTTGCTGCATTGTTGGCACGCTTATGCAAGGAGCGAAGCGGAGCGGATCCGGGTGCGAGTACGGGTTTTCAGGGTGCTCATTAAATGACACTCACATGCAAAAGGCCACGATGCACTGGCGGTCACATATACAAATAGTATTGTAGGTATCCAGGATCAGAACCAGAACCCGAAATACTAGATTGTTAAATTCTCGCATTACCTAAAAGGCAAAGGATTTAAATATGGTAGGTAAGAATAAAATTAAATTCAGTTCAATTAAATTCAATGATAATCAGCCATGATTACTCAAATTATATAGGGCTATAATTACTTCATTCTACAATATATCCGGTTTAATTTAAGGCGCCAAAAATGCAAATGCAACGACGCCATCAACAGGGCGTTTGGTTTGGGTTTGGTCGCTTGTCATATGCAGGATCCGATTGCGACTGCGAGTGGCTTTGTTTTAAAACAAACCTCCTCTCCCAAATCATCCCATCCCATCCCATTCCGTTGTGTGTATTTTGCGAGAAACCGTGCAATTTACATACATGCAGCGGAAAAACATGGGAACGTCACTCACATGAATCTCCTCCGCTTCCCCGTAAGAACCACGGATGCTTGCCGGCTTGCTTGCTTTAGAAAGGGATTGGATTTGTGGGTGGAATTTTTATTTTGGGCATTTTATTCATGCTGATATGGCATGAAGTTGCGCTAACCACAACATCACATGTTGTAGGTGCGCCAATAACGCTGATTTTGTTCCGCCAGTCCGGTTTTGGGGTACGGTACCGTTCGGTCCAGTCCACTCCGGTCTGTTCCGTTCCGTTTTGGTTTAGTCAGAGAGAGGATTCTCTACTATGCTCCTGCACATTATTAACAGTTCCTGTGACATTGCGTGGTCCGGCGTGGCCACTTGTCATGTTACGGCAACGGCACGGCAAAGGCAACCAGCCAGCGACGATGTTGCTTTTGTTGTCCTTTGCCGTCGTGATGGCCGCTCCTGTCCAACAAAATGTTTTGTGGTCCTGATTCTGGTTGCATGTGTCCTGATGACAAACTTTACCCCCTTTTACTCACATTCCAATTTTGTTTGCTTATTTGCTTTAATTGGTAACAAATGATGTCTGTTATGTTTCACCTGAGACAGAGAGAGAGAGAGAGAGAATTCTTTGGAGAAAGTCTTTCAATCGGAACGTTACTCCCTTCGGTAGTAATCGAAAAAATAGTTTGTTTTGATTTGGACGAATTTTGATCAGAAATTTCCTTTCACGATGTACAAAAGTTATTCCAACAAGAAATATTTTATTTATATTTTATATGAAAAAATAGTTTAATATTGAATTTTATAAAGGTAGCAAGCTTTTTAATAGATTACGATTAATACCCGTCATGGGTAGATTGACAAATTAAAACAATAGATAATAAAATCAATTCAATTCGAAAAAAAGAGCCTTAAGTATTTATTTCTTTTAGCACCTATTATTATAAAATGCAGTCATGCCAATCAAGACCTATGTACTAACGCAGGCGTAAAGTTTATAAAATTTAAAGATCGGCCTATTTTTGTATTTACTTATGTGGGGGAATCTGCCCCACAATTTTATGGAATTCTAAAATTTTCAATAGGGTGTTATTTTTTTTTTTTTTTTTTTTTTATATCAATTATTTATTTGTCTAAAAATTAATTGCAATATTTTATTTTTAGGTTATTTGTTTTTTACTTTATTATCTAAAGAGTCTCAGTTTTCTTACCTCTTCTTTTTGAGCATACCTACAAATCTCTCTTTCTTTTATTTTGAAGCAAATCTTGTCATCTAACATATCTGGTCACATATGTGGCTGCTCCAGGGTCACATTAAAAAAAAAGAAAAGGGATATGAGAATTTTATGTAGCGTGTAAAAATTACAAACAAATGACAGAAAATTAATGTTTGGCTTATGTGTTGGAACTGACAAATCGACATAATCTGCCTTTCGAAATTACAAAATTAACATAGTAAAACTGCCCAAACACAGAGACGGAGACATAGAGACCAATTCCATCCTTTATTTTTAAACAACAACGACAACCATTCCAATAATTCTACGCATTTTTGCCCAGTAGTCGACGAATTTGAAAATGTCAAGGAGAAGAAGCAAAAATTAAAAATGAATAACACAAATGAGGCAAAGGACGAAACGACAGTCCAATGTAACTGAATCTATGTGTGTGTGTGTGTGTGTGTGTGTGTGTGAGTTGCTTGGAAAATGGTTAAATTGGAAGAAAGGTGGGCGGATGAGTGGTGCGGGGCACAGGATATGTATGCAGCCTGTCGGAAGCAAATCAACACTTCTCGGGGTTGTTTCATTCCGCATTTGCCTTATTGTATCTTCATGTCACCTTTGACACCGGATGGGTCATGGCCTGGGACTTGCCTGCATGACAAAGCAGCCAACTGTCGAAAACTCAGAGTTGACTGCTGCTGCGGCGGACAATCACTAACCCAAGATGAACAAAGCTAATGGCATTCAGTAGTCCTTCGGCGGCTCCTTCGGTCTGCTCTGTCGGTTGGTTTTATCTTTATCGTTTGCCAGCCAAAAATGGTGTCATTAAATTTGATTGTATGTGTCTGTCTGGCTTGACTTGGCTTGGCTTGGCAATCTTACCGTTACCGACCGAGCAGCCCGGTTGTCATTGGTCACCATCGCATTGTGTCTTTGCTTCTACTTAGTTGTTGGCAACTACTTGTATGTATGTGTGTAGAAATCTTAAGAAAGGACAACGACGACCCAAACTAATAAATGGTTACCCTGTTGTTGTCCAGGACAACACTCATTTTGACTTTGAGGTTAGGTAAGTTTAAATTAAAGCTTCTGCTGCTTCTTCTGATACTGATTTCAGAATACCTGGTTGGCACTCAAGCGTTAAATAGAATTTTCTTAAAGTATAATATAATATGTGAGTGAGTCAGTGTCCTAGCAACAATCACAATTGATCGTCGTTGTCTGGGCCATTGTGAGAGTAATTGGCTGCCCTTAAACAAGTTCGGTGGAATGTATGCCCTTTAAACTGACTTCAACTCAACCCAATTTGCTTCATAATCTGAGGAGCGCCTTCATTGCACTTTCATTTCCATAAGTGAGCTTTCAATTAGCGTTTCAGTCTCTTCTCTATCAAAGACTATCAAAATACTCCGTTAATTTCACTTGATGTCATTATCAGCACCATGGACTAAAATGATAAAGCTTATGAAATTATTAAATACACTTATAATATTACTTATAATTTATTTATTTTCAAACCTCAAATAATTTAAATTAGTTGAGAATCTACACAAGTCTTGATGCTGATCAAGAATATATATGTTTAATAGTGTTGGAAAAGCTGAAAATAAACGATCAACTGTTGACTGTTGTTGCTGATCAAGAATAAATATTTTGTAGTGCTGAAAATAAACGTTTAACTCTCACAATCAAATTACGGCTATGACTTTTAGTTCGAATCAAGCATATAAATTTTGTAGTGTTGCCAAGCTCTCCCTCTGTCTCTATTTATCTAAATTTAGGTAGGGTATTGACAGGCGTGTGTTGGCACTTTTCGTTGCTAATTATGCCATCATTAGGGTGCACTTAGACACTCATGCCCAAGTAAACAGGCATGTAATAAATTCAAGAACAACGCCGTCATCGTCACAGTTGTCTTCCCCATGAGATGGCATTTTTGGCTCACACTTTGATTTGGCTGTTGCCATTGGCAGTGAGTCCTGAGGAATGTAAGTACTCGTATGTTTATTATGACGCCTCAGTGTGCATCGCATCTTTAAATGGAAGTGTAGTAAATGAGTTTGAGTTTGTTTCTCTGTGTGTGTGTATGTGTATGTGCATCAATCAAAATGACTGCAGGCAAGTCAGGCGGCAAACGGAAATGGAAATAGCAATGAAACGACGGAAGCGTCAACACACAAAATAATTTCACACATCCCGGCTGTAACTCACAAAACTCCGGAGTAATGGTGACAATTGGCTGCTAATTGCTGGTAATAATTAACAAATTACTGGTTCAATTGTGTCATCTTTAAGCAGGCTAAACTTGAATTCAATTGCACTTCTAAATATGCGTCCTGTAATCTTATAATCTCACTTGCCTATCCATCGCATTGAAAAGGCAAAGACAATCTGACCAGGTCTAATCCCGAACCATTATCATTAAACCTTAATTAGTAGCTGCGTCATTTGCCGCCATCCCTGGATCTCATTTGATATGCGCTTAGTAGTTCATTCAGTATGCTCGATTTAAATGAGTTTGAGTCCTTGCCAAAGTGCACCCGACTCATTTCAGGGACTTTATTTTTATTTCCAATTTATCCCTTTTCCACGAATTGTTTTTATTCTGTTTGTGTGTGTGTGGAATTTTTTTTCTTTTCAAGTTTGACCATTTATTTAAACTTTTTATTCGGGCCACTCAGCCGGCTGCAATAAATTCGAGCCCGCGGTACTTTTAACCCCTTGATGATGATGGTTTTTGCCAAAGAAATGCGAATTAATTTTCTTAAAAGCTTTTCTTGGCGGCCGTCGAGCTGATTATCTACCCTCTGGCTACCCCCAAAAGACTTTCCTGTCCGTTCATGTTTCTCTGTCTGTCAGTGTTGCATTGGGCGGTGCTGCTGTTGCTGCTGCTGCTTAAAAATGTATCTGGTAAATGCAAAATAACAACTGCTAAGCTTTTGAGACTACGCTCAATTGGTTTTTTGGGTTTTAATTCAAGTTTTTATTAACGAATTTCTTTCTGCCTCGATATGCGCTACTTACAATATACAAAAAATTGTTTTTGCTTACATTTATTTTCAATAAATTTTTAAAATATTTTTCTTGTAATTTTTTATTTCGGGCCTTTCTTGTTGGAATTTTCTTCTTTTTTTTTTTGTTATCTACAATAGATTTAATAAGCATTACATAAGTTTTAATCTATCAAAAAAAAAAAAAATCCTTTTAAATGCCCTAAAACATTTTTCTTTGAATAAACTAGTTTATTTCTTCAATAAGAGAAAAATTATTATTATTATTTTTTTTTTTTTAATTTACAGGAATTTGATTTCCTAACTTTCCTTTATTTCTGCCATGCTAATTGATTTAAATTCGATATGTGAGCCACTTAGACTAAAAGTACACAAAAAAAAAAAAAAACACATTTAAATTGGATTTCCAAATTCTGAAAGGGAGAGGGCCCCGCTCCGCCCCATCCCCTTAACCCAGCACCATTTTCTATAACTGCACAATATGCTGAAATTCACAACGGATCCTCCGCACTGCGCGCTGCCAGGCAAGTGCCCAGCAAGGCGGCCGCCAGCCGCTAGTAGGGACGCCAAACATCCGTTGGTTTGGGCGTACGCGTGCGTATGGGGCCGGCGCCACTGCTGCCGCTGCCGCTGCCACTGCCCGAGCGGGACGTGGTGCTCACATCGTCCAGGTCAATGGTCTCCACGGGAGACGGAGATCGTCGCGTTGAGCTAACCGGGGGCGACGCATTCGGATTGGCATTCTCGGCATCTGGCGGATTGTGCGTAATCAGAGTGACACAACGCTTGATCAGGTTGACCCCATCGCTGTCACCGCCTCCGCTAGAGCCTCCATCTTCCCTATTGGCCACGGCACCACCCTGTCCGGGCAGTCCGGCACTGCCAGGTGGGGCATTGGCCGTGGCTGCTGCAGCGGCTGCCGCATTGCGAAACCAAGGCAGATCGCTGTAATTGCCATACAGCTGAGTGTACAGCCACTGACTGGATTGAGGCAGCAGGGGACTCTGGAGGAACAGCTGAGCAGCCAGGGCGGGGTTGAAATTGTGCGCTGGTGGAAAATACTGTGCGGCAAAGCCACTGAACAGCTCAGTGGGATTGGGATTCTTGCGTGGCGTCGCCGAATTCCTCTGAATGAGGGCGGTAAAGGCCCCACCGCTGCCTGGCTGATCGCAGTTGGCTCCCGGGGCGCCACTGCCAGTGCCCACACTGCTGGCATCAGCACTGAGCAGGGTGGGGGAGCGGCTACTTCGACCCACATCGTCCTCGTCATGGGCCAGCGATGAGACGCTCTTCCGAGGCGATCCAGTCACCGAAATGCTGTCGCTCTCAAAGCCCGCATCAATGTTGTTTATGTTGTCGTTCTCGCTGGTCGTGGCGGTCAGGGGCGGTGAGGTTGTGCAGGGTGGTGGCTGGGAGAAGGCGCTCAAAGTGACCGCCGTCGTTGTGGTGGGTGATCCTTCGGGGCTGGTGGTGCTGTGTGCTGCCCCTACAGTGGCCAATTGTTGGTTATCTGCTTTACAAACAAAAAACAATACCAAGTGTTAATGCATTATATTTAATTTCCTTATCGATTAATACCACTAACCATTAAGTCCCCGCAGATTTCCCTGTGCGGTGGCCGAAAAGGCGCCTCCTGTATTGCCGCCAGCTGCATGATGATGCGGAAAGAAAGGAGCTGCCGTTGCGGTAGACGCAGAATGGGCAAATCCTGGCCGTGCTCCTAATGCTATGTGGGCACGCCAATCCGGAGCATGCAGGTGACTATGCATGCCAACTAAATGATGTGCGAATCCTAAAATTATATATATTATTTTATAGGTATTATGCTTAAACAAGTTTAAATCAATATTTAATTTTGTACTTTTTATTTTATTTGTTTTACTACATTCTTTTAAGCTTTCGACAGGGGCGGATTTCCATATAGGCGAATCAGGCGGCCGCTTGCTCGTTAAGTTTTAAAGGGCGCCAAATTGACATTAGAAAGCCCGCGTGAAATGAAATCCTAAACCTGCTAAATTTTTTATTTCTAGAGTAAAAAACAATTGCGAACTTCAGAAAACAGCATCCATCATATTTGATGTGCAGTTTTGATATTTAATTAAGTTGTCAAAATTGAAAACATATAAATAAAGAATAATGCTCCAAAAAATTCAGACAAAAGGTGTTACATAAACTTATGATTTTAATTTTACAGTCAACCAAATCGGTCAATTAGATTTTGAATTATTGTCTACGACATGAATTCGTAGGGTGCCTCTTCTAGGACGCGTACAGCCGACATTATGAAAAAAAAACCAAAAAAAAAAAATTGTTTTTAAAGGGTCTTTCAACATGAACTTTACACTTTCTTTTGTAAATAAAACGCAAACTACTTGAGATATTTGAAAAACCACTTGCAGCGGTCGATCCTTTTAGACCAATTTTCCAAGTTTTCCAGTCAAAATTTGTGGCCTAGTCATTCAACATTGGTCGAAAAGGATCAAACGCTGCAAGTGGTCCCTCCGCGGACACCTTAATAAAACTGAGTTCCATTCAAAAATGTTTTTTATGTACATCATAGCAAAAAAAAATGTTTTCTAATATCTCAAGTAGTTTGCGTTTTATTTACAAAAGAAAGTGTAAAGTTTATGTTGAAAGACCCTTTACTTATTGAGACTATATTAACCAACCTTATAAATTGTATTTAAATAGTGTAAAAACTTATACATGAAAAAATTGTTAAGCCTGATTTTTTTGCGTTCTAATTGTATCGGCAACGGCTCCTTTAAATTGTTGCAAGTTCAATGAGAAAGGGGGCGCCTCAATCCGCCCTTGGCTTCTGGAAATTTTCTACCTATTCACAAATTCTTTGTATCGGAATAAGCGCTTAATGTGAATAAATTATTCAATATGGGAAAGCAGAAAATTTTGATCCTCTACCAAAAAAAAAAAGAAAACAATTAATAAAAGGTCTTGTGAACCTTTGTTTTTGTACTAAAATTAAATAATTAGTTTAGCTTAGTAAATATTCATGTAGGCCTAATTATTTTCATTTTTTTTGGCACATTTTAAAACTTGGTTCTTCTTATTCATCAAGGCCCAATAAATCGAATTTGTTTAATTTTTTCCAGCCATATATGGGTATTTTAAATAATACCATAACTTAGAGGGAAACTTAGCTTCAGGGCGTCGAAGCTTACAAAATTTTTTCAATTACAGTATGGAAGCAATTACAGTTCTGAATATCTACTAAACTTCTGCCCTGAGACGAAAATGGATAAACCATTGCATGTCCATATAGGAATCCTTAAAATATTTTTTTGGGGAATTTTTTTCTTCAACACTTTTCTTCATATCTCTTTGGGTTTTTAAGATAAATTAAAAATATCATATTTCTGCAATTGAAATTCAGTTCAAATGATATGCAATATGTATAAAAGGGACGAACAGGACACCGCATAGATTTAAAACAAAATTTTTATATTTTTAAATTTTGTTTTCTATATATAATTTGAGAACGGAGCTAGACTAAAAACTAAAAACTGTTATACCCCAAAAATATCCTTTACATATGATTGCAAAATTTATGATTTATGTATTTCTCTATCGTTACCGGTTCTTTAAATAATTGCAGAAAACCATATTTCAAAATACCCAAATTTACAAAAATTTACCAATTTTATTGGACTTTAATTGTTGCCTGGTGTTTTAGTAACTCTATTCAAAATGATGTTGGATGATGGATTCACCTAAAAAGGAGAAACCCACTGCTGCGTAAAAATCAAATGAATGAAATTAATAATAAGAAAATTTTTTAAATTTTTGTAATAAGAATATTTATGTATTTTATTCAATTCCAGTGGAATTCTTTAAATTATACAAAGTTATTAAGAGCTCATTCAAGGAGAATAATTTTGACAATTTTCGTTTGGAAAAGAAGAACATTTTCCAAGTAATTTTTTCCATAGAATTCATATCCTATACCCAAAAATGTAATTTTTTTTCGATCTTTTAGGTTAATTAGTACAAGTCTTAGCAAGTTGTCATGTTGGTCGAGCTGCTTGTTTATTAAAAGACTATCAATTATTTATTTCTCTTTTAAATAAAATATGGTCAATAAATTAATCTGTTTTAATCTGTAGGTAGGTTTCCATTTACCATTTACTATGAAAGTAATATTTTACCATAAATATTTTCATTTGAATGAAATTGGATAAAATCGGTAGGTAGACAAAAAACGGGCAGTAAATTTAAACTAATAATAATAACAACAGAAGCAAATGTAAAACCAACAAAAAAGCAATCTGGCCAAGTCATCACTTTGGCCTAAAGCAAGCAACAAGAATTCAAGCCAAGGACAAGACAAAGGATGAAGCCAAAAAGACCGTTTTACCTACCCAAAAACCAAGTCCAACCAGAGTAGAGACCACATATAGCCCACTGTGCAAGACCAAAACGTTGCCGCACATTTTGGTTGAGGCAAAACAACATTGGCTGCCACCAAAGACATCGCCTCGCCTCGCCTCGCCTCCATGCAACTCAAACCCACCACATCACCGCACCGCAGTGCGGCCACCTAAAAGCAGTGCCGCCATTGCTGTTGCCACTTATATATACGATATACAAAACTATATAGAAACATATGTACATAGACGTGTACTAGTATGTATAAAGGTATATACATAAATGTGCTTGTGTGTCCAATAAGAACTCTACCTTCGGCACACACACACACACACACACACACATCCACACAAAGACGGCAGCTTTTGGCAAGGTCCTGGCAGCGAGAACGAGAGCCAAAACAGAATACCAACAACCACAGGCATACACACACACTCACATACTCGCACTCCCCCCAATTACAGACTACAGACTCAAGCAAACTCCTAAATAAATTCATTAAAATTATCCCTGTCGCCAGTCAGGCCCCCAAACTCAAAGACTATCCTGACCTGAACCTGGGCTAAAGTTGAAGCTGAAGCTGTCGCCGCCACCGCTATCAAGTGGGAGCCCACATTTGTGGCCCACAAAAAGGCAACTGCCTGCCCTGCCCTGCCCTACAGTGAGTTAGATTCTCTACCTCCCCCCCTAATGGGAAGCCTGTGGATGGCTGGCTGTGTGGAGAGTGCAGCCTCAAATGCCAGGCCACAGTCACACATACTACGCGGTCGAGACTGAGGCTGCCAAACGACGTCCAAAGACACCGACACAAGACGTTAAGAAGAAACACAAGGCTTGTTGCAATACCAGTCTGACTGCCTCTGCCTGGCCTGGCCTGGTCTGGCCTGGATGGTTGACAGACTAAATGGAGAGAGGGAGGGAGGCTAAACGATGACTGGTATGTGTAGGATTTAAGAAAATGCCAAGACATACCATACCGAGTTGACTGCCCCTTCTATGTAGGTTCTCTGGCTCAGAGTAACTCGCAAATTTAACTCATCGGTTGGTACTTGCCACACCGCAACACACACCCACATGTGCGTACTCTTTCGCTCTTTCGCTCACTCTCTGTCCCTGTTGCTCTCGGTGTAGTAATTGCGGCATCTTCATCTGCATCTTCTGGCCCTTTCACACTTGACGCAAATACTTGGCCAAGTTTTGCCAAAGTTTGCAACCAAAATTTTACCGAAAATGTGACACCAACAACCGAGTAACCAACCAGCCAGCCATCCAGCCAACCAACCAGGGAGACAGGACCCCCTCAAAATGGCATCTTGGGCACTGCATTTGCCTCAAGGTTGAGGCTGAGACATTGTCGCCATCGTTCGCGTCTGTTATTGGAATTATTTCTATTTCTATTTTTTGTTTGTTGGTTTTGTCTCTTTCTCAGACTCTGACTCTGACTCTGCCTGACGCCATCATGGTTCACATTACATACTTCGATTGGCATCCTGCACTTTTGACACACATCGAGGGAAACCGCGTTGAGTTTGGTTGAGTTACCCTGTGGGTAATTCTCACAATTCTGAGAAATAAGTGGGTCAAACTAAACTTGAACGATAGATAATTTTGAGAGACATTAATTATTTTGAGTTCAAGGTATTGATTTATTTTGAAAACCGAAACGTTTTTCTAAAAATATTTCAAGTTTCTGAGAATAATTAAACCAATTTCGGTATTTATTATTTCATTACCTTTAAAATTCAATTTAAAAATTTACAAAAAAAAAATTATTATATCTAAATGGAACATGATAGAATTTGAAATAAATTTAACCGTAATCAACATTTTTGACCACCTACCTAATAAATTAGAATTACATATAACACATGTAAGTCCTAAAGATTTTTTTGCAAATATCTCCAAGGTATTTATGGAGATCTATTTGATAACTGAAACTCTCTAGCTTTTTAATAGATGACTTTTTCCGAGATTTTTTAAAACTGTGCATTTTAAATACCCTAAGTATTTCATAGCCGAAAAATATAGAAAAATAATTATTATAATTGGAAAAATTGCTCGAAAAAGAAAGAAAATGAGAAAAAAACAGTTGAATGAGAGAGGATCAAAATTTGTAAACATAGAACTAGATCATGAACTGTGCACAAGAACAAAGATCAAAAGAACTTGTAGGTATGTCGATTCTGAACGAATATTATTAAGCAAGCACGAAAGCAAATAAAATATACCATAATAGTGTAAAAATATACTTAAGCAATTAAATAAAGCAATTATTTATTGTTACAAAATATCAATAAATATGATTTTCTACGATTTTAGCTTAGTCCGTGTTTTTTAAATTTTGAATGCCTTTATAAGAATATATTTTACATTTATCTTTGTTTTACCAACTTTCAATTTTAGCTAATTAACCAAGTTAAGTAAAATATTTTGTGGCAACGAAAGCTTTATGTTAGGAATGGTACCATATCTTTAATATACTCCTACTTCTACTAATACTACATAAAATATATACAACTTACATATATGAGCCAACTATGCATATATAAATTTTATAGTTGGTTTCTGTTGTGTCACACAAAATGGGAATAGTAACAGCCCACAAAACTACAAGGATCACCCAAGGAGGAGGAATAATGGAAGAGCCACAATTACAATACAAATACCCATACAAGTAAAGGACCTAAAATGCCCGCCCACACACACACACTGGAAGCTGGAGTGCTACTTAAAGTTGGCGGCGGCAGCAGCACCGAAAAGCGCAGTAGCAGTAGCAGCAACAGCAGCAGACGGGACGACTAACAAACCGACAGACAGATCGACCGACCGACAGACAGACTGACCAACCATTGAGTAAATTGTGTTTTCATATAATATAACATCACGTCGATTTTGGTAGCCCAAAATGTACATGTGTGTGTGTATAGGGGTTGGCCATATCCATACATATATATATATATATATATATATAGATATATAGAAAACTATGGCGCCTGGCGACAGTGAAACCATATAACAAAAACCTAAATATGCGGTCCTCTAAGGAAACCTTATGTGCGATAAAGGGTTAGCCGCGCTTGGTGTCAGTTTGGGGTCGGGTTTTCTTCGGCACGTAATGGTATTCGTCGCTGTGTCGTCCTTGTCGGGGGGGGAGTAACACCCTCCCCGTCTTAATGGGCTGAAAGGAGAGAGAGAGCCTGTATTTGTGTGAGTCCAACTGGCGGGGCATAACGTGGTCCCATTGGTGCGCCACAAAAAGCTTTCATGAGTTCTCCACATATATACATACATATATATGTATCTATATGTCTCCGTATAGCTGTATTTTTTTTTAGTTCTTCTTCTTCTTGGTGGCGACGGCTTTTTATGCGACGACTATTCTCACTTTATCCAGCCGACGGCAAATCAAGCAAAATTCACAACATTTTCCTACCGACGGCAAATCGGAGAAGAGTTTCTGTTTCCCCAACAAAAACCAAAAACAAAAAACAAATAAAGAGGGCGTAAAATAAATTGTTGTCGGCAAAAAAAAAAAAAAACAACTCAAAAGGGCGCAACAATTTCTCACCACAAAACGTCTTGGAAAAAAATGGAAGGAACCCATAGGAAAAAAAAGCAACAACTCTTCTAACTCACCACAAGACGTGCATAAACATGCTCAAAGCCCCAACGACGCCAGCAGAGCCAAATTGAGTGAGTTGAATTAAGCAGGGGAATAGGTACATAAAAATCGAGTCACACTCAAAGTCCACATGCTCACTCAAAGGCAGAGCATACAATTTCAACTCAAGAGAGAAGATCCTGCGCCTGCGCCAGTGAAATGGATTCATATCAAACCAGCGACGGCAAAGCGTCGACCAACAGCGACAGCAGCAATAGCAACATCAAAAGACGCCGCGCATTCACATAGCATACTTTTCAGAGCATTCAGAACATCCTGACCAGAAAAAAAGGAAACTCTGATTATGTCCGTCTTACAAGTTTAGCTGATTCTGAAAGTCAAACATTAACTTAAGATGGGTCAAGTGTCTGTCTCAAAATGAAAAGTGACCGGTTGGTTAAACCACACTCCTAGTTATAACTCACTTACATGGGTCAACGTCAGCTTCAAAGAAACCAAAAAGGGTATTTTTCTTATGTATACATTTTAAATTAAAAACCAAAAATAGCCAATTAACAAACGGTCATCTATTTACCTATGTATACATGTTCTTACAAGGAATATAAGTATATAATCAGTACCTATCTATTATATATACTTTTTGAGAAATTCAGTGAAGCTGCTACTAATCAGTTTGATGATAAATTGCAAGCAGAATTTCTTATTGAATTAATAAATAAAAAATGCAGATTTATTCAATAAAAATAAGGCAATGAAATAATCATTTAATTTAAGAATAGACTTCAAATATGAGTAAGTTGTTAGATTTTTTCTGGTAGTAGAATTATTGGAAATAATTATAATTGTCAATTATTAACATTCAATAAACGTACACAAATTAAAAAAAAAATTAAAATCAATAATAGGGACAATAATTAATTAATATAATTTATTTTGAGTAATATCCCTTTTATCCCCATGATATGGTACAAGGTTTTCACTACTGATTTAGTTCATCAAAATTATTTAAATTTTTTGTTCTTCATTTTACCTATGTTACATATTTAATAAAACAAGAATTTTAATTTATGTTTTTTTGTTTTTTAATTGAACTTCTGCTACACACAAATTAAACCTGGCTTTATGATTAAAATATAAGTCAAGTAGATTAATTTAAGTAGTTAAAATAGCCATATTCAATTAAAGAATTAATTGGAACCGAAAATAGAACGAATCCAAAAGAAAATTAAAATCCTAACTAGAACGTTTTATAAAATTCTTTTCTGTCTCTGTAGATATTATTTATCTATGTAAAACAAAATAGACACAATTGAGAATTTTATTTTAAACTAAAATAATTATACAACTACAAATAGAACCAAAATGCTGTTTTGCTAATATAATTAATAATCTATTATTTAAAGATATATGCAGTGAGCCCAGCTTAACCGTCTTAACCACACCTTATACATATAAGACCAATTCCAAAGGGGGAACAACTCTGTTTAACTGTCAAGTGGCTGTCATATCGGTATTTACACGTATTTGTCGTGGATTTGCAAAATGTTTTGTCAAATTTGTTGCCATTTTGGTAAGGCATCCCAGACCCTTTCTGACATTACATTACCATCTCTCTTCCCATTCCCCCATTCCCATTCCCAGATCTTTAACCTTCTTTCCATTGACACTTCTTGCCACACGCACAATACGCACAAATTTACCGTTACACAGAAGTTGTCAACACATAAGTACAGGGCAATAGTCGGGGAAGGCAGCCAACGCCAACCCCCTGGCAATTGGTCTTCATGTGTAACAGGCCGCAATTTATTGCAAAATTCAAGATGAAGATACAAAAAATAAAAATAAAAATAAAAAAAAATACACATATACATGTATATATGGTAGATATAGAATAAATAAGTAAATAAAGAAAATATAAACAGAAATTGTAAGCCAAAATGTCTCCAGAGCCATTGACAAACATTGTTGTCATCATCCTTGGAGCTGTTAGCTTTGGCAAACATATTTTCACAAAAGATATAAATAATTTTAAATGGACCAACGGCAAACAAAATAAAAAAAAAAAAGGCCAGGGATGAGAATGAGCATATGTCAACTTGTTCCTCTGGCAGACACCACCACCAACAATTTGAGCAACCTTGGTTCAGTCAGGCACAGGTGAGGGCTTCTGGCAGCCAGTTGGCGTATTAGTGTCGCATTGACACGTAAATTGACATGAAATTGAATCAATGCTGTAATATGTCCTTGGGGGCAAACCAGAACCAGAATCAAGCCCAAAAACCAAAATGCGTACGGTGTGCGTAGAAAATTTAGGCGTGGTTGGCTGGTTGGTAACGTGGCCATGTTTGTCAATGGCTTTAAAACTTCCTTTTTACAGGATCTGCCAACAACGCCCGAGGCACGCAAATTGAGCTGTATGACTCAAATCCCTTAAGGGGACGCGCCAACTGCTTTTGTGTGTGTGCTTAAAATTTGTCTGCCCTTGATTCCGTCTGTCTAAATTCGCAAAGGCCTTGTTTTTTTTTGTCTCTTTATTTTGTGATTACATATGCTTTGCACACATGCCGATATATAAATCATTTTTCTATTTAGCTTCAGTTTATTAACTTAACCCTTTTGAAAAAAAGCCATGAAAGAATCAATACATAAATTGAAAAAAAATTTAGTCAAATTTATCCAATAATTAAATACATTTTCTATCATTAAAATATCCGTTTCAATTAACCTTGCGTTGTTAAGCCAGAAATCAATTTGTTGCCACCTTATTTTTTTTTTTAAATTTAGGTCAATTTAAACAAAGATGCTAAATGAATTCACAAAAATCCATAACAGAATAAGAAATTTGAAACTTTTATTAGTAGGTAAAAGTAAAAGTAAGTAAAGTAGAGTAAGTAAAAAATCTAAGAAATAAATTGTAAGCTTGATTTTCCCTGGATTGGGACTTTTCAAGAAGTTGGAAATTGAAGAAAATCTCGATAATACTGGAAATCATTGTCAGATTCAACATGAATCACAAAACCTAAACAACTCTTAGTAGGTAATATTTTATTTGTACACCTAAATACTTAAAATAACCTTTTCCAACACTATTTTTTGGGGATTTTTCACCACGCGGTTGACCCACACTTTTTGTGGGCTTTTTTAGCTACAAATTGTTTCGAATCGAGCATTTAATTTTCTCAAGTTTTAATTGTCATTTTGTTGGCAGAGTTCAGTCACTGAACATTGTAGAGCTCTGTCTTTAAGTCTGCTGTTTTTTTTTTTATTTTTTATTTTTAAAAATATTATTTATTTGCCATGGCGCCTCTCTTCAATGCACAATTCATTCCACTTTTTATTTTTTATTTGATTTGCATTTTCTCTCTATGGAATATGTTTTTTACAATTGTTCTACATTCACAGCATCTCACATGAATTGGGAAAATATTTCTAAAATTAAAAGAGAGTACAGGATTGGACTAAAAAAATTAAAAAAAGTTGTTATGATTGACTGTTTAATTATTTTTGTTTTTTTTTTTTTATAAATAAAAGCTGTTCATTTTTTTGTTTTATTATTAAATTTTAGTCTCATTCATAGGCTTTGTATAATTTGAGCCTGAGTTGAATTCCTGAAAATTAATAGGTACAAATAAATATCAATTTTTATACTTTTTTCAAAAAAGTATATTCATTTGTCACGAAGTTTGTAACACACAGAAGGAGACGTCGCAGACCCCCCAAAGTTACCAAAAACTTGGTCAGGGGGACTAGAGGAGTCGATCTAGCCATGTCCGTCTATCTGTCCGTCCGTCTGTATGTATGCAATCTAGTCCATTATTTTTAAAGCTATCTTGATGAAACTTGGTGACAAGACTTCTATGATACATTTGTCGGAACCAGCCGGATCGGACCACTATATCATATAGCTGCCATACAAATGATCAGTAAAATCCCAATTGGAATTGGTATAAGTTAGATATGTGTAAATCCAATTGGGACAAAACTCTAACTGCTTCCGAAATCTAATTGAAAAAAGTTTATAAACTTCGGCGCCCCGAAGTTAACTTTTTATATATTATTTTATGTTTAATTCTGATATTCTCTAAATTGCCTACAAATCTTTTAAATGCTAAGGTAATAAATTCCATTTCGCGTTTGGCTCTCAACTTTTTCTGAATTCCTTATTTTTATATTCTCTATATATATAATTTAATGGACTTGAACATATAAGAGTATGTTTGATTCCTTTCCATATAAACTTAATATATACTTATATATCCTTTTCACAAAGGACAGAGTGTAAAATCTAAAACCTAAAAAAAAAATGTGGTGCAAGCGTTTTTCTCTCTCAGCTTGAGTGTGTGTGTGTGTGTGTGTGTGTGTGTGTGTTTGGGACACACTTTGATCTTTCCTTTGACGTGCATCAGTGTAACAACAGCATAACAACAACAAAAAAAGGGTTTTGAATAAATAATCTTAAATAAAATATGTGGCAATATGTAAGAGAAAACTCAAAACTCTTTATGTGTTTTGGAGCAGCATTAAAAAAAACAAAAAAGGAGGCAGTGATGGAGTGGTGGAAAAGCTTAAATGTACCTCAAACCATTTGGGAAAAACGCCTTTTAACGCCTTTTTCTGTGTCGCGAGCGCTAAAAATTAATTCGAGTAGAAAATTCATTTACACACACACACACCGACACACTCACATATGGTGACATGGGTTTTATGACATAAATTACATCAAGCAAGCGCAAAATTTTAATATAATTTTCACTAAAAATGTAGAAAACTTTTTTAGTTGTCCTCTTTACCATCACCGTCATCGTCACCATCACCGTCATACTCATAGTCCTAGTCATAGTCGTTGACGAAGCTGCCAACGCTGTCTGTCATCAGTGGCGAAGGGTCACAGCAACTTCAAAGGGCGTGTAACTAAGCAAACACCAGAAAAGGAGAGACAGAGAGAGAAAGACGTGAGTGTGTGCGAAACAGGATATCCGCTGCGGAAGCTACAAATTTTCCACACTCATCACATGGCCTGACTTGGCCTGGTTTGGTTCGGTTCAGTTTGGTTTGGTTTGGTTTGGTTGGCCTGGCGGCACCTTCTCAAAAGCTTCTCAAAGAGCTGCTCTCAGACTCTTTTCAGGCGCTGTCATTGCCAATTCCCTGGTGGAGTTGGTATACTTTTAGTAGTACTAAACATTTCCCCAAGTCTTTCCATCCCATTCCATAGGTTTACGCAGCTGTGTGTGCTGCATTAATGTTACTGCTTACGACGCTATTTTATATTTATTTCAGTTTGGTAGGTGACGACGACGATGGCAACGAGATCCTTAAATTTTTTGCCAACTCAACTATTTACAGGTTACCCCAACACACTAAAGTCTCTCTCTCTAAAAAATAAACAAAGATGGACTCACGAATCAGGCAAACCAGTTTGAGCAATGATATGAATTCAAAAAGATCTGTACAAGATTCAATTCTATTTTTATTTATCATATTTTTTTGTTATTTCAATGATAAAATCGGAAACCGATCTGGTGATTATTCTTTTTCGAATCCACGTTTTTTGACCTGTTATGACCGTGTTAGAAAGAACCTTTGGATCAGTTGATTAGATCATAAGAGTAAAAGGAACAAATATATCTAATATATAAATTTTCAAAATAATAATTATAATATCAAAAATTAAATACCATAAAGCCAAATTAAAATCAATAATATAACCGAAACATCTTCGATATCTCCGAGACAAAAAAAGATATAGACAAAATTTAAATGAGGTTTCAAAGAGTAAAAAATTAACTTTTAAATAGCGTTAGGAAATTTCCGAAAAAAAAATCATTTGCGCTGTAATATCAATCCGAATATAGCCAATAACAGTGTATTTTGCACTTTTGAATTAGATTTACTCGAAAACCTAGAGTGTTGGAGCTTTGGATTTGGAAAACTTAGAAAAGTTGGATTGTGGGATTGGGTTTTTAATATTCTTTCAATTTTGTCGACCTGTATTATCTTTTTGAAAATATTTTACTCTTTCATCTCTAGTTGGAATCCCTCCACTCACGCACTGCTCTCTGGCAAAGCCAAGGAACCAAGGCAAGAAGTAACTAACCCAAACTCAAACCTAAAATTTACTACTCGTACTCTGTGCGCCTTTTAATCAGTTGAGAAAGTTTCGGGGACCGCCTGGCAAGTCAAATGCATTTTGTGTGTGTGGCAAAAAACTATCGTAGTTGGCAGACTGCGGATGCTTTTTAGATTTTAATGTAATTTTTGTTTTCTTCTTCTTCTCTTCTTTTTTTGAGCTGTGTCTTGTTTATTTATTTTTTTTTTTTTTTGCTGTTGCTACTATGTTGTGCGTGGGTCCTTTTTGTCACATTACTTTGGCAAACTAGTTGAGAAAAAGTTACTAAAATCATTTGCACAGCAGCAGCGTTGCCAGCACTCAAAGTTTTGAGCTTATGGGTGAGCTTATGTGGCAGTTGCCTCTTTAAATCACTCCCAAACATTGTGAGCCATCTGCCTCATAAATTTCATAGTCAAATTGTTAAATTTTAATAAAATCAAAGCGTATCAAACGCGATTTGTTCACCAGGAGACGACGACAACAACAACAACAACGACGCCGCCCAAAGCTTCAAGTCAAAGTGAGTCTTTTACAATGATGACAACCCACTGCCAATCGTCCTCCCCCTGCCCAATTTTTACTGCTACTGATTCCAATGCCGATTCTGATTCTGGGCCTGATTTCTCCCCCACACACAGTGTTTTTCTTGTTCGCAGTCTGGTTATATCGCGTGTTTATTGTTGCAACAGTCACAGATGTTGTTGTTGCTGCTGCTGCTGCTGCCTCTTTAAAATAATTTAACGCTACGCCTGCTACTGCCAACTTGGTCTGATTTCAGCTCAGTTCATCGGGGGTTGCAGGCAGAATTCGCACACAGCTGCCACCGCCACCACCGCCGTTGCCGTTGCCTCAGTCTCTGTCGCCGGTTTGTGACTCGTTAAAGGATTAAAATCATTTTAATGGATTTTTCAAGCTGTTGTTTTGTTGTATAATTGTCGCCTCTATTGTATGCCACACTGACTGCACATAAACAAATATATGTACGAGTCTGAATGTACAATATGAAAATACATATAAAATAGGGCACACATTTCGCACTATCTCAAAAAACAAAAAAAAAAAAGACAGAGCAACTGTCGCTGACAGCGAGCCTGGAATCAACCTGGCGAATGTCAGTCAGTCAGTGAGTCGTTTAGTCAGTCACTCAGTCACTCACTGCTCATTTGTCATCATATTTATGCTAATGGCTCAACACTCTTAATGAAGCCAGCAGCAGAAGCAGCAGCGCGAAGACAGAGGCGTTGTTCATTTCGAAGGGGGTTGATTGATTTGTTGATTGACTTTCAACGAAACTGGAACAGTTTTGAGAGATTCAACAAAGATTTACAGTCATCAATTAAAATTATTGCAGCTCTCCTCAAGGCGGCATAATTTTTAAAATATTGAAACTCTGTTTTTTTTTAAACTTAGTGAAGACTTTTACCCACGATTCTTTTTTTTCAGATTGCCAATACTCTTCCTAGTTTTGGAGTAATACCAATTTAAGAAACAATACTTAAATTAGATTTTTGAACGCTCTTTCCGATAGAACTCAAATTAAGACCAAAAAGGTATTCACAGCTAAATAAATTGGATTACACACATTTTGACCTGTAAAAGATAAACAAACTGTCAAATCAGAAAAACGACAACAGAATCGTGGTCAGGCCCTCAAATTACTCTATTATGAAATTTTCAGTCACAAACAAAAATTTATGCAAATATCCTTAAAATTAGTAGGTACAGTTTAGTTCATTCTTATTGGATTTATTAAAAAAAACAAAAATGCCTTCAGTACTTACTGTATTAAATACCCATACTTTTAAAATCTATTACTAAACCATCAAAAATCATCACGGCTTATAAAAAAATTCTCTTTAAAAATCCCCCATTCTTTTAATTTTAATCTCATAAATTTTTATTCAAAAAATCGTACATTATTTATTTGATATCATCAATCAGAAACAATAAAATATTAAAGTCATTATTAAAAATAATTCTCAAATTTCTCAAATAATTATCCAAAATTAACACACACACTCTTGAATTCACCCTCCAAATTTTGCTTATTTATACAATAATAAAATCCAACAATTTGCTAATAACAATCTACTCATAAGCTGATGCCTGTTTATCTCATCTAAAGATTCTTAATATTAAAATGCCCAATGGCAAAACACAAAATCCTACTGAGTCCTTAACCCTTGCCATTACCATTTACCCGCGTTTAACCCCTTTAAAGCCCAAACATATTTATTTACAGATAATGCCTTATTAGGGCCCCAAGGCCAACAAACCCGTCATCCTATGTGGTCTGTTATTGATATGCTACGATTTGCCGTGAATTGTGATTGGTAGATGCGCGCGCTCCTTGTTAGCCTTGACGTTTTGGCTAACAAGGCAACACTTGAGGCAATTTGAAAGGTATGCGAACTCGAACTGAAAAGCCGCTTAGCTGCTACTGCTACTTCCCTTTTTGGTATCACGGTATCAAATGACCTGCTTACCTGGCAACTTAAATGGTAGACCAGCCATAAGTGGATCCGGTCCAAAACGTTGTGGCCCAAAGGCAAATGGATGAAAGCCCTGATGGCGCACTTTGGAGCGTGGCTCGCGTGGACCATCTACGGTGACTTTAATGGCCTTTGTGTATGTGGCAATTTGTATGGGATTTGTGGAGATCACAATTGTCAACGTGAAACTTTTTCCTGCAATTACAAAAAAAATATACAAAATACAAAATAAAGATAGGAAAAAATGAGCATGAGAGAAGATAAAAAGTTTAATTAGATTAAGTTAAATCAAACCGCCAACAAAATCGCTATAAATCAGTCTGCATGTACCCTTTTATTTAGGGTATTTATGGATTTTTGATAGGGAGTTTCTATTTTTATAGGGGTTAACTTAATGTCCGTTCAGATTGAGTAATTATTTATTTATTAACTAATTATTTCCTAAGTTACAAGTTCTCTTGCCATAAATATAGGAAAAATAGTTCCTTTAAGAAAATAATAAAAAAACAAAAAATTATTACTTAACTTATAGGGAATATAAATGTGAATTTAATACTAACTTAAAGCTATGACAATTTAAATATGGGAGATAAACACTGTTATAAGTAACCAAAGATCCCAAAAATGTAATTGAAGTATTTAAGATTTTTTTACTTTTATGGTAGAAACAGTAAAGATTAAAGTTAAAAGCACCCAATCAGTAATCATATAAATAACGATTGATCCCGATGTATTGCTTAGAGCTAGGCTAGTAAAGTTGTGGCATTTGGGGTGATTGGGGGGCCTGAGGGGTTATGGGAATATATATCAATTTTAGATTATTATTGTATCAGGGAATGATCTAAAATCTTTAAAAAATACGTGACGTAATCTTCCTTGAATAAATATCCCTTATTATATTTTACACATATTTAAAAATATATTTGAAATATGTCCCAGTTCTCATTTATCCCCATCTTATCCCCACCCACTATACTTCTTTTTTTTTTGCCACTTTTATGGAACCTTGTCTTTATTTTAGACGCCAGCCGAGACCAAAAAACGGCAGAAAACTTCTTAAATTAATATTAAATTAAACGAAGCATGCATAAAACTCAGGGAGGCGGTGGCGGTAATCATTAAGACAAAGCAGCAGCAACAACAACAACAACAACAAGACAATATGGCGTCCAAGTGATGACGATGGCAGCAACTGCTAAAACGCAACAAAAAAACCCCAGAAACCTACACAAGAAAACAAATGAACATAAACAGGCGAAACGAACCAAGAAAACCAACAAAATGAAATGAAACTTTTTTAATTATGCGCCCTCAACAACAACAACAACAGCAGCAACAACAAGGACAATGATGGCATTAGAGAGAAGCAAGCAACAAGCCCAAGGAAAGAAGAAAATAAACAATCCTGAGAGATACACAGAGGCAGAAAAACCAGCACAGTCCATTCCAACTGAAGAGAACTCAAACTCTGAGAAATAGGTGGATGGTTGGTTGGTTGGTTGGTTGGCTGTGCCAAAATATCAACAAGCCGAAGACAACGACGACAGGACGAGAGCAGAGGAAACGAAAGAAAACGCTAAAAATGGCTTAGACAAAGCCAAAGTTTGTATAGGTATGGGGAGGAGCTCTTGGAGGTCGCCAAATGAGCAAAAATTGCAAATAAATCTGTAGCAATTTTACAGTGAACAACGACGCACAGTGGCAGTGGCCAGAGGCGTGGCAACAACATGAACAACATACAAACACATTGCCACTGTGGCGGCGACAAAGAACTTTGCTGCTAATAAGATGAAAACCATTAAAAGTCGACACAAGTTTGGGAAGGCAGTCAGGCCCACCCGGGTAGATTTTCCTCCTGCTGGCTGGGTTAAAATGTTGTCATTTTCGCAACAAAGCAGAAATTATCACCACTTTGCAAAACGGCAAAGATGGCATTGAAGTTGCTGGCTGCAGTTACTTTGCACCCTTTTTATTAAAGGCCAAAGGACCCAATTAACGTGTGTGTGTATTAGTGTGGACACTAAGTGATTTTAAAACAAAGTTTTTGTGAAACGTTTAACGTTACAGAAACCCAAGCATTTTAACTTTCGATGCTGATAATGAGTAGAGTCACGATTATAAAAGGGTTCAAAACTTGAACTTGTACCATGTAGGCAATTTAAAGCTGTCACTTTGGCTTTTGTGGGGGGCTCCACCATCGCCACTGGGAATGGCACTGCTGTTAATGTCGTTAGTAGCATGCGCCATAATTATAATTTGACATAAGACAAGAAGTCTGAGGTTGACAACAAAATGACATTTTAAACACACAGCGGAAGCCAACAACAACAACAACAGCAACAATTCCAAAAGCCGACAATGTCACTGGGCTCTAATGAATGGTTGGCAATCGTCTCTCTCTCTCTCTCCGTATCTCTCCCTGCTCAGAGAAACCACCCAGGAGAAACCAACCATTGGCCATTCATTTACCACCCAACCATCCATCCAGCTCCTTACAACGTTCTGCTTGTGTTGGTGAACGTATTTAGACACTTAACAGATCATAATTTTAACACTTTACTAATGCCAAAACGCTTAATGGAAATGGGGAGTTGCAAGAACCTTCAGGTCTGTGCAGGTCTCTGCTTGTAGGCCGTTCAAGTGAAAGCAATCATCAACCATCAGAGTAATTATGCACGTACACTCTCTCCGGAAACCGAAAAAGACAATTTTGTCATTGCCATAAAATATTTGATGGCTTTAATATTATATGCCATATGTATGTACATAAAAAGACTTGTAATTTACTGGGACAAATGAGTTCTACCATCTTAAGGAACTTTAAAGAAAAACAATAAAGAAAAATGAAAAGAGATTATACAGGAGAAGATTAAAAAATCACACACATAGTCCAACCAAACTTTTACAATTTAAAGAGTAAATGCTAACAATTAATTTATATAGAAGCAACTTAAATAATCTTGCTTGTTTTTAAATACCTTTAGATATTTATACCCTGCCCCGAAAGTATGAAGGTATTATAACTTTGTATGTATGTATGTAACGCACAGAAGGAAGCATTTCCGATCCTATAAAGTATATATATTCTTAATCAGTATCAACAGCCGAGTCGATATAGCCATGTCTGTCTGTCCGTCTGTGTAAGTTCGGGGATCTCAGAGACCGTAAGAGCTAAAACAGCCCAAATTTGGTATATATACTCGGTATATCTGAAAGCAGATCAAGTTTATGTTTTTTTTTCCACCCACCCTCTTCCGCCCCCACAATTCGAGAAAACGAAATTCTCCCACAATTATGAAGCCATTTCAGTCAAATTAAAAAAGTGCTGACTAACCAAATTTGAAAACGATCGGATAACAAATGTAGAAGTTATAGCCGAAAGCATTTGCACTGTGACACGAACATTTGCGATAGTGCAGTTCCAGCAATTCAAAGACATAGTGCCGATAATGCAGTTTAATTAATTTCAAGCTATATAAAATCATTTGTTATTATTTTTTAAAATTGTAATCGCTCGAAAAGCCGGTACAGGGTATCCCCAAACTCGGCTACGGCCGAGTTTAGCTTTCCTGATAATTTTTTTCTCAACTTCTAGGAATTCTCGATAAAATTGTTGATCTTAAATTGGATTAGGCAACTCGCAATATGCATTCCTGTATCACACAAGAGTTATTTGCTTAAAAGTTTAATTAACTTCGATACAGAAACTCTTTTAAAATTAAAGTAGGTATTCCAAAAAAAAACTTATTTTCAATAAATCGATTAAATGATAACTATATGTGACTAGGGCAATAGTTTATAAGTTTTTGAAAAAAAAAAATATGATATAGCTAATCGGCTTAAATTAAAGCCAAATTAACTTGTCAATTGCTTGATTACTGGGCCAATTTGATTTTTTATATGATATATAAACAAATAACAAACTCATATTACTCAACTCATTATCTCAAATTAGTCACATGGAAATATAGGTTTTAGAATTTCTCAATTACAAAGTTATCAATATTTATCAATACACGCACATTTATTTATTTATTTCAAGAAAATCCCATTTTTATCTTTATAAATTTAAATATTTTCCATACCTTTTGTTTTCATTGACAAATTTGAAAAATTGGAATGGGCCCCAATCAATTGATACCATATAACAGACCAAAAAAACAACTAATAAATTTGTTTTTTTTTTTTGTTTCGCTTCCTTTCAACCAAGTTTGCTGTTTAAAATGCGATAAATTAAATTAAATAGCCAATGTTGGATCTAAAAAAAAAGACGGTCAACTGCCCCATCGAGTATAGAGGATATGGATACATATTGACACTTTGTTGTTGTTGTTGTTGTTGGTGTTGTTGTCCTGAGCGGTGGTCTCTTTTATTTAGCTACTTACAGATTATGTGACATTTATTGTTCACGCTTAAATCTTGGAAATTGCAATTTAGCGGCCGGTCCAGACTTTTCTTTCTTTCTCTCTCTCTTGTTGTATTTTTATCTGTATTCGTTGCTTAGCTCACCAAGGGCATTAAGATGGCAATGGATTTCCATTTCGTTTTTCGTTTCCTTTTTTTTTTTTTAAGTTTAGTCTTTTGTGGATGAAGAAGAGGAAAAGCCGGCGAACCATTTGGGTCGTTTGTTGGTCGTGGCCAAAGCTTATCAGCGGCTAAATCACCAGCCGACGCCGTCATTGTTGTTAATAACCCCCCAACGACCAAAAACCAAAAAGCAAGGACCAAGGACAGTGTTTGCCTTGAAGTGTGATTATTTGGTTGGTGTTGTTCTTGTTGCTGCACACAACTTCCTTGAACTTGAGATACACATTGAACTTGCTGCCGCTGTTTTTTTTTTTTTTTTTTTTTTTTTTTTTCCATGGAAAAAAAAAAAACTTCTTGTTCTTTTAATTTTCCCCGCCCAAAAGCCCAAGCCCACACAAAAAACCCGCTCAATTGTCTAGAGTTTCCGTTTTAATAAACGTCGATTCCGGCTTCCTGTTTGATTTCACCGCCTCCTGCCCCGCGAACCCGACTTTGATCCGTTAAGCAAAAGTCGCAACTCTCTGCTATATACATATATAAGTAAGTACGTATTCATAAGTATATTTTAAAACTACCCCCGGACAAAGATGCTGCCTGTGTTGGTTCCAGCCCCCAAAATGCAAGCCCGGCCTTTCATTTATTCAGTTCTTCGAGTCGACAACTTTGTTACTTCCCTTCTTCTTCTTCTACTTCTTCTTTTTCCCGTGTAAGAAGGAGGACAACCCACTCTTATATTTTTATTTTTGGCCATAACTTCTACTGCCACACAGCATTGGCATTGGCATCGTGTCTTCATTTATTGGCAATATAATTTTTGACTTGGTTGGAAATTTAATTTCCTCTTTTTTGGGTAACTGCATACTAAGATAGTTGTTGTTTTATTTTTTTTTTCTTATTCTTTTGTGTGCAAGCTAACTTATTTAATTTAGCAAGTGTTGCAAATATCATAACAAGGTGATTCTAAAATACTTTTGGGTAATTATTCAAATGATTCATGGGAAATAATAAATAATATCCATTCAATTGTAGGGTTCCCTTTAAAATAACTGCTCAATATTTGTTTCAATTAAACGAAAAGTTTGTAAAACAAAAATCAGAAAGAATTTCATATGTTAATATAAATCTTAAACATTAATTTTCGGAACTCTGAAAAGCACATTTTATAATCTTGAAATATTAAAAGGGGCGTTATAGGTATAGGTATAGTATTTTTTGTTATTATTATTAATTTATTACTATTGGTAACACAATTCACACAATAACAAAATTAGCAATTTTCCAATACTTATGATTTAGATATTACGGAACGTTTAACGAGGGGAGATGGAATAGACAGCGCGTTTTAAAATCTTTAAAAATGAGCTAATTTTTATTCACAACAAAGTTGAAAAAATAAGTACTTTAATCAGATAATAAGAAAAAATTCAAAAATGTTGGGATTAAATAGGAATAATTTAAATGCCCAAAATTGTTGTTTTTTTAAATTTATTGGTTATTGTTTTGGCAAATAATAGAAATTCCTAATAGGTGTTGTAACAACTATAAGACTGTTTTAGTGACAAAAGATTACTTTATAAAATGAATTAATTCAAAACTCATAGAATTATAGCATTCTGAATTTAAAAAATTTTGAATTAATTCATGCAGCACTCTATTGTTCTTTAATATCTTAATCCTTTAAGAATTCCATAAACACTTTAACTTTTCATTCTAAAAATCAATATTATAAATTTCATTTTGTAGAAATTAAATTCTTTGTCATATTTTTTACTTGTTCCTCCCATGTTGCATTCTCAACTTTGTCAATCGATAGACTTTAACTTGAATATTTATAATTTTAAACTTTATTTTCTAGTTATATTTGTTCTCGCTCTCCTCTCTTTCTCTCTCTGAACTCAATCCACTGGGGCAAATGAAAGCGAAGAGCAGCAGACATGGCAAAAGTCACTGCTGGTTCTGTCGACTCAGTGACACTGCCCTTGGGCTATGTACTACAAATCGGGTTAAACGGCTTCCATATAACAAAACGGATGTCAACACACAACAACAACAATAACAACAGCAAATATGAACACTCAGTGGCAGTAAAGTCGCGCTAAAAAGGGTTACAATTTATGATTATTAAACCATGCCCGCCAACATTGTCCTTGCTTCCTTCCATTGTTCTCCAACTCCCAAATTATTTTCTTTTACCATTGCGGGTGGTGTGTGTTGGTGGTATGAAAAATGTCCTGATGGAGTCAGAGTCCGTTTCTAGTTCGCAGTATGGCGACAAATTTATCATAAGCACAAGTCAAAGGAGCAATTGCAAAAAAAAAAAAACAGGAACAAAAGGAAAGGAAAACTTGAATGTAATTTTTTTAAACATAATAACATAATATTTGCGATTCCAAGAACAGGTAATTGTAAAATATTAAAAAAAGAATCTAATAATCTTTAAGCCTTAGAAATCCATATTTACCCTTAATTTACTTATATTTAAAACGACTATTATATTTTTTGATAATGTTAAAAGCTTATAGTAATTTTAAATTTCTCTTGAAAAATATAGAAATCAAAACCCATTTATATAAACATTTAATTCACTAAGAAAAAGGCGAAAATGAAGATTTATTCAGACTAGTCCATCAGTTTCAAAGCTTTATCTGTAAATTTGAATAGGATTGGATATTTCTTTTAACCTAGAAGAATAATCTACGTAACTTTTACGTACACCATTTTTTTTCATTGATTTCTCTTTCTCTCATAAACTTAGCCGACTGCTTCCATTTTAATTTAATTAAATATCCACGTATTAGTATAATCCAAGCATATTCTAACCATAACAATTTAAAAAATAAGATTGTACTTTTAGGGTTTAGCAGGTTAAAGGTAAGATTGAATCCCATTATAGTTTGGCTTAGGCTTATGAAAATTATTCTTGTTTCAATTCAATTTTTCTTTACAATTTCATTTGAAATATTTAAAATTCACCATTATCTTTGGATCACTAAAAAATCGAGCTCCATTTTTTTTTTTTTTTTTTAAATTGAAAATCAGTTTTAGTCCTGCCCAAAAAATACATTCAATTTCAATTTCTTAACATTAATATATCAAATGGAAAAACAAAAAGAAGTAGAATGAGATAAAAAAAAGGAAAATTCCATAGATTTTATGAAAATCTTTCCTTATCTTCCTTTGACCCCCCTGAAATAAAAAATTCCCATACATGGGAAAACAATCTGTGATGAAGATTTTTTTGCCCAATCCTCTGAAATTCCCATTCAAAGGGTAACACAAAACTGCGACACATTTCATTATACAAATATCAATTAAGCACACACATTCTAAGTGTGTGTGTGTGCAAGGATGCGTCAATAATATACCACCCGGACACTTCGAAGGACTCACAGACTCACCCTCATCCTTGGCAGTCCCCCCCTTCCTCCCACTAAAGTCGATCAGCAGCCAAAACGGCAAAAGTCGTCGCATCCTGCGGGCTTAGAGTTTCTCAGAAGAACTGATGCGATAGCTGACAATGAAGGCGATTCGACTGCTTTGCGCCTTTCCGCCTTTTGAAGGCTGCAGTGGTACAAATGTTAATGAAAATTAAAAATTCAACATCAAACTCATTGGAAGGACGTGAAGGATGAGGATGAGGATGAGGAGGGTGAAAGTAAGATAACATACGAAAAACATAACGTAGGTACAACAACAAAAATACCCTGACATCAAACGACTTGGGCCAAAAAGAAGTGTTAATGTGTTATTTGATTTATTTATGGGTAAGTATATTCATATATGCATGTGTTTGAGTTGGTATGTGTGTATGTATGTTTGTTTGTATGTGAGTATGTTTGTGAGTCTGGGCTATTACAATAAATTGCTTGAATTTGTGAAATCGTGACTTCAATTAAATTCCATTCGATACTCAAGGAATTTCAGTTGATGATGCGCAAGTAATTTCGAAATTGGATACTCTGTATGCCAATGCCAACTGCAAACATACAAACAAACAATCAAACAAACGGAAAGACAGATAGACGGACGGACAGATAGACAAACGGATGGCCAAGCAAAATGACATGACTAAGAGAACCCAGCAAACATTTGATATTATTTAAAAAATAAGAATTCTGCTAATTAGCTAATAATTTTTTTAAAGCCAAAGTTAAGATACAAAAATAATCTATATTATTGTATATTATATTTTTTTATTAGATGTAAAAATAATATAAAATACTAAATCTAATATAGCAAGACGCACTAGCTTGTAAGGACTACGGGGCCTATCTAAATTTTAATCTGTAGACAAATTCAAAATATACCTAGTAATTAAAGAGCTTAAAGAGCCCATTTAATTTAATTAAAATTGTTGATATTAATTAGGGATAATATTAAATTCCCTTGCTTAATGTAATTCCAATTCTTTTATAAAACTTTCTGCCTTTTTTTTTGGGGAATTTCGATAGACACAGTTGCAAGAAAAGGGCATTTACTCATCATTATTCTGTTGTTTTCTGGGTATGCAGATTATATTTATAAAGGGATTTGTTTGAGAAATTGTATTGATGTGTGTGTGTGTGTGTGTGCTCAAAGAAGGCCATATGTATGTGAACATTTGTATTAAATCAAATTTTAATTGCGCATACTTGTCCCTCTGCAAATATTTGCAGCACACTTACCGCCTTTGGCTTTGCTTCTTAGTTGTTGCCATTGAGAGCAAATGTTTTAACGACAAGGAATTTAAGGCACCAGTACACACTCACACACATACATATAACACACACACCGAAGCTCTGCAAACAAACATTATTAGCAAATAAACAAACATACAATCGGACAGAAGGAACAAAGGCAAATGCACAGGAACGGAAACGGAAATGAGAATGAGGTTGATGCGGTGGTCAAGTCCAAGGGAAAGTAAGAGGGTTGTATTCTTTGAGACTTGAAGGAAAAAAAATATCCCTAATTTCGTCCATTAAAATTTTATGTTAATATAAAAAAATTATCAATTTTAAAATAACCAATTGGAGTTTACAAAAAAAAAGAATGTAACTTAAAATTAGTTGAACCTAATTAGCCAACCAAAAAAAAATCGAAATGAATTCGTATTTTAAGGTGTACTTCAATAAGAACTATTCGATTCTTTATTTTTTGCCTTAATTTTCGTTGGAATCTGTCAAACGTCAACGTCAGGACAGGCCAGGACCACCAACACTAGCAAATACTCACTCCCCCTCTCCCTCCCAACCGTATTTCCACCCACACCTTTGGCTGGCTCATTAAAAACTCTGTGATGCTGTAGTTGACACCTGACAAAGTTTGCCGGTGTGTTTACAAAATGGCGGAAGGGTACGAAAAGGGCGGGTGCGGTGTGTGTACGGGGAAGATTGACGTCGTCAGCGTTTCAACCATTTCTACCATTTTGTTGGGTGTTTATCACATTGCTGCTATTAATTAAGCTTAACGAGGTTACCAGGCAAAACCTCAGTGCTATACCCGTTCCAACCCATTTCCAGCCCACCAGGCCACCGCCAACTCCCTGCAACAACAGCAGCAAATAGAGACACTTTGGCCGCCTTATAATAATCACTGTGGCACCGGGCCGGGGATGGCCCGGGAATGTCTTAGGGTGCTGTGGCAATACCAACGGCAACGGCAACGGCAACTAGTTACACAGACAACAAAAACTTGAAAAGTTTAGCACAACCGAGAAAATCCCCCAGGCAACATCATAATGAATTTTCGCCCTCATCTCATTAAACGTATTAGGCACTGGCTCGGCTCAATGCCAAATAAGGCAGGTAAATGTATACATTTTGCGGTGTAAGTTAAGGAACCTCCTCCGAAAACACATATCAATCCAATCAAAGAGATTGCCTCAATGAAAACCCGCTGGCCACATCTAAATTTTAAAATTGAAAAAACAAAAACTCAAAAATTAGGACAAAGAAATCTTAAAGGGGGAAAAAAACACTTGAATTATTCAATTTTTAATGAGCTTTAATGGACTCCGGAAGCTCCAAGTAGCTAAAGTAGCTCGAAACAATGGAAAACAATAATAAAAAGAATGCTACAATTTATTTCATTGTACAGTGGAGCAATTTCAATATGACAAAGCCTAAAATTGATCCATAGCTTAAATTTTAGACTAAGATTCTTAATCAGCCAAATTATTATAAGTCTAACAACCATTAACTTAATATTACACTTAAATAAATTTATCCTCCAAGAAAAACGTCTTTAATAATATAGACAGATATAAGATTCTTGAACCAGAAGCCATTTCGTATTTTTCTAAAGATTTTTATCACGCTGAATCCAAATTTGACCACAAAATCGATCCCTCGCTTTAGATATTCGATATAGCCTGACTTAAACAAAGATATAAATGCAATTTTCTGAATTTTTTAGTTTTTGAAATAAACATTCAGAAAAATAATTTCTAATTCACTAAAAAGCTTCTTCCTATGTTTTAAAATCAAAATTGAAATTTTGTAAAACGTTCCAAATATTATGAATAATATTTTAGTAGACTTTTGTACCTATAGAATTATTTGCAGTTTAATCACATGGGACCCAAATCCATCAATTTAGTGGTAATTCCAGGACTCGTAAATAATCAAGCATTTAATTAGTAAAATTTAAAATTTTTGTGTTCTTTGAATCAATACCAATTGCTGAATTAAGTAGAGTGTTGCTTTTTATTTTAAAATCAGAATATAATTTTTATGATTCTTTACGATTCTTTTAGGCTTCTAAAATCAAGCAATATTGTAGTTCCTGGCAAAAGCCATTGTCATTAATTTTGCTCTTGGTCAGAGAAAAACAATTAACTAATAAGGTAATGAATAAGAAACGAGTTGGTATATTAACATGTTATAGAACTTGGTTGTTTATCAAAAGGAATAGAAAGCAAAGAGATGAACATAATGATAACCAAACTCAAACAGGAAGTCGTAGAATGTGGGCAACTGGGCAACAGTTAATTAACATATTAACGTTAATGAAATATGCTAAAGGAAAATGCGAATGCAACAACAACAACAACAACTAACTAAGCTGCCATTTCACTTGGGTAATGCACTTCAAAGTGCTTACACATCAATGCGAATGGGAATGCAAGCAACTCATTTGCATATATGCAACTGCAACTGCAACAACAACGCCCAAGCAATTGTAATTCATTAGTAGAGAGTAGCGTCATAGCCATAGTAATGGCCAAATGCATTTTCCATGTGTGTGCGTGTGTGCGTGTGTGATTATGTAATTCCGCCTCAATTCATCAAGGAGCAGGGTAAATTTGGGGAGCAGCTACGTCAGCTGCAACCTCTCAGCAAATGCAACTTCATGCCGCCATTTTATCTAATGTAAATTGCAATCCCATTCTACCCCCAGCCCGCCCCCCAAACGTCATATCATTGAAATTACAACAAAAAATTGCATCCCTCCCGGTGAAATTTTCTAATAGAAAACCAAAATCGCTTGTTTCGTTCGTTGGTTGCACATAAATCGCTGCATACTTTTGGGGGATGGAGGGAGGCAAAAGTGTCTGGAGCCTTGACAACTGCAAGTGGCATTAGTTGGGCAACAACAATAACAACAACAGGAATTGTCGAGTTACTTTTTCTATTAGAATGGATTTGCATTTGTTTACTAATTGAAATTAAGGAAATGTAAATTTACACAGACTTTTATACTTTATATATATATTTTTGTTTTTTTGTAAAATATCCGCTACACTTGACCCAAGTAATCCCTTTTGTAGCGCATTAAAATGAAAATGTCTAAAGGGTATGTCCAGATAATTTAAATCCATTTGTTTAACATTTGTTGCCCTTCCCCTGCCCCTCCCCCTCCCCCTTCACCAGTTGACACGCACTTTTTGCCAATAATTAGTAGACAGAAAAACAAAAAAAAACACACCGTTTCGGGTTTGGGTTCGGGTTCTGGTTGTGATTCTGATTTTGGGACTGTCCCAGGCCAAGTCAAGCCCCATAATCAAATGTTTAAAAAAAGATTTGCAAGTAAATCCCAAGGAATTATTTGCCACTTGAAACGTTTAAAAATGCCAAAAGGAATCTGTCGATGACGATGATGGCAATGGCAATGGCGTCGGCTGTTGCTGATGAGGGTGCAATGGCATCAAAAAAAAAAAATATAATAAAATAAAAACCCAGGGAGTTTGAGAGGTCAGACAAACTTAATGAGCAAGTTGTCAAATTCTGCCACGCCAAGGCGCGCACTTAAACATGCCGGCTCGACCCGCCGCCACCGGGACGGATACCCAAGACGATGACGACAAAAAAAAAATACAAAAAAAAAAAAAAAGGACGAGACAGACTTGGCATAAGAAAAATAACTTTACGCAACAGTAGCAAAAAGTAAAAGTTGCCTCTGTTTTTGTTGCTGTTGTTGCTCTACCATGTTTGGAGATTTGAATAAACATTTACGCTGATTTAATTTGGACCGCGTCCGCCAGCGAGCCCACAGTAAAATCATTGGCAGGGAAGGAATAAAAAAAAAAAAAAGAAAAAATCTATCACAGTATGTCGTCTGTCACCCTCGATTTGATTTTTAAATTGCGTTCGTGATAAATTGACGAAATGAACAGCAATAACATTTGCTGTTGCCCCACAAAAAAAAAAAAAAAATGAATGGAAAAATGAAAAAATTCAAAATCAAAATCAACAAAAATCTCAAACAAAATTGACAACTGTCAGCGATGCCGGATGAATTGGATGGGTGATGGTGTAATTCAGGGATGCTTGCTTCAATACACATATAAAAAAAAAAAATTAACTACAGACTACTTATCTTATTTGTTGACGTTGCCTGCCCCAATCCCTCCCCCCGCCCCACTAAACTGGACTAAAGAGAGAGATTGAAGACCAAAGAACTTCTTTCTTTTTTGATATGCGTCCAAGTTTAGGCCTAAATTACAAACGATCTGTTAATGTCTAGACCAACTGACTCAAGAAAAGTCTCAAGAAAAAAGAAACTTAAAGTTAGGAATTTAAATCTTTAAGGTTTGAACTTGGAAAAATCAGCATCAATTGTTTATCTGAAAACCCCATTTTTTCACATATTTCGCTAGGTTTTAATATTTAATAAACAATTTAAAAACGCGTGATTAGCTCCTGCTAAAGTCAAGAAAAATGTTTCATTGAATATTTCATTCTCAAGATTGGTTCTAGTTTTTGAGTAATTGAAAAATAAAGTTATCGAGATCCATAAAAAGTACGGGTTAAACCGTATTAGGTATTAGTAACCCAAAGTATCATTTCTAATAGGATTTGGGAGGGAGAATTTATAAAAAGTATAAACAAATTTTCATCGCTCTTTGTTAGGATGGTAGAAATTTAAAAAAAAAAAACAGGGGCAGAAAAGCGTATGAGATGTTTTTGAAAATTTCTACCGGTTTAATGAGGGAAGAAAAAATTTGTTTCACTTTTTTTAATTCGCCATCCCAAAATCTATTAGAAATTTGGATTGCAGAAATATTTATGGCTTTACTGATACTTTACATGGAGTTCAAAAACTTTGTAGCTCAGTATTTCAAAAACTAGAACCAATCTTGACAAACGGATTGCAGATTCGAATTCAGCACCCCAGTTTACATTAGAATCCGTGCTTAACAGTGATATTTAGTTAATTACTTACCACGTCCGCTTCGTCCCACAAATCGCAGATCATTAAACTTGGCCACCTGATTCTTCATTACGGCTGTGCAATTCCGTAATTCACCGCAAAAGTTCTCATCATTACCAGCCCGTATGGTCACAATGGTACCATCCATAACCTCGCCCAAGGCCAGAACCTTAAAGGCAATGGGCAGCGTTTTGTTAGAACGCCAATGTGTGGGCAAAGTTGTGCAAACCTGTACAAAATTCAAATTCACATTATTTGGACTTTTTAATTTTTAATTATAATATAAAATAACTAGAAGTGTTAAGAAGATGTGATTAAAAATGATTAGTAAGACCAGCTTGGAATTGAAGTCCTTAACCAAAAGGCCAAAGACTTTTTTAGTATTCTATATCTAAATCTTAAGATTGTTCTTACTTTAAAAATTTGGAATGATTTATTGTACATTCTAGCTGTACAAAAACTGATTCAGGGATTATAGTAAGAAAAATCTCTTCTATTATAAATTGATATTGATTTCCTCATTAAAGAGAGTTACTTACCACATGTGGGGAACCTGTTTTAACCAACTCTCCGGGATGTTCTGCTAGAAGTACATCGACTGTACGTTCAATAAGATTTTCGGGTGTCAAATAAGGACTTGTATCGACGGGTTTTGTTTTTGTGTTATTGTTGTTATTGTTAGTATTGTTATTATTGTTGTTATTATTATTGTTGTTGTTGTTGTTATTATTGTTGTTGCTATTGTTGTTAGTGCTATTATTGTTGTTGGCTTCGGCATTTCGACGCCTCGTTGTATTATTTGTTGCGCTTCCCGTTGTGTGCTGTTGTTGTTGTTGTTGTTGCTGCTGCTGCTGATTTGATGTTGTTGAACTAACTTCAGCCGAAAGGTGCATTATTATTGATATTGTTTCAATTAATTTCTTGTACAAGTATGTGTGTTGATTTTAATTTAAATAATACAAATTTGATCAATTAGTCATCTGAAAAGAGATCAGAAATTTCAAAGAAATTTATCAGCTAAGTAATTCTTAAAAGCACTTTGATATTAAACATACTTTGGAAAATCTTTCGAAAACTTTAAGCTCCTCACAAATAATTCTAATGTCCCTTAAACACAAGGACTTTATTTATATTTTTATAAATTCAATTTACCCATAAATATCTAATTTTCAAATATATACGAAACATTGTTCAATCGGAGCTCTAGATTTTTCAAGTTTCTTAACAAATTTATTGCACTTATATAGATTAATTTTAGAGAATCTTCATCTTTTTTTTTATGTTGTCCTGACTGACCCGCACAACCGCACACTTTTGCACACAATTTGCTTTTGGGCCGATGCGGCCAATGAAACTCAATTAAATATTAAAAACTCATTGCCATAACATTGAGCAACAATGGGCGCCCTCCGGCCTCCCCCGCATCCGCTCCTGCCAACCAAGAACATTTGTGAATTGCATATGGGGAATATTCATATGGATTCATCAATCTGTTTGTATATACAACGACAATAAAAATTAATATGTGAAAAGTATTTAACAAAAAAAAAACATAAGCGTAAAGGTGAAAAGTAAAAAAAAAAAAAAATAAAAATAAAATGAAGTAAAATATCCTCCAATTGCCGCCGCACAAATGCGCCAGATGTTTCCCGTTTGTGTTTGGCCACCAAAAAATCAACAATGGACTCACAAAAACACACACACACACTCGAAAATAATTGCACAGAAGGTGTGCGCGTATGTGTCTGAATAAAAAAAAAGCACATATTCCTTATTCAGGCATTTAGCATATTTTTTTTTGTGTGCGATTTCATTTGCCTGTTCATTTGTCCCACTGTATTTTTTTTTGTTTTGCCTTTTCGACAACTATTTTTTTTTAATTTTTTTTGAGCATCATAACATTTGCAACGACTGATAGGCGCAAGTGTCGCCCATCTGCACACACATACAAATAAGCGAAATCCATTTTTTTTTTACCTATATATTTTTGTTTTTGTATTTTACAATTTCCGTTTGCTGTTTTTTTTGTTACATTCACAGCTGCCTGGTTAACTGGCTGGCTGAATGGCTGCCTTCTCCCACCAAAAAGAAGCTTTCCAGGAATGTGGTGGCACATGTGGCCACATGCAAAGTGTTCGCATTCACCTAATTGGGTTGGTTGGATTTGGATTTGGAATGGGAATGGAAACTGATGTAAGCCGAAATGGGGAATTTGGTTTGGTTAGAATTTAAATCGGTTTGCATGGCCACAACATTAACCCATTTAGACCACAACAAAAAATACCTAATATACATAAAGCGTGGCCTAAAAAATAATAAAATACCAATATTATTGATAATTCAATTGTAGTATACTTTTTTGGGCGATCGTGTAAATTTAGAAAAAATATATATCTACCTATTCTATATTCCCCATACCTTATTCATTTCTAAAGTTTAACAATTTTACATGCACGTAATTTCATTTAGCCTAAATTTAAAATCTTTTATATAATTTTTAAACTGATTTAAATGAAAACACCCAGTCCATTTTTTAAATGTTTTTTTTTTGTTTTTAGCAGTTCTTTCCATAAAGATTAGGTTCTACGCACTTCAACATTGCACTATGGGGAAAAATTCAATTCTTGAGGCATAAACTCTAATAACATTGCTAGAGACTTCAAACTTATTATATATATTGAGAAGACTGAAGAAAAGTTTCAATTTTTCTTTATTTGAATTTAGACCACTCTGATCGCTAAAATGATAGGTCAAATATTTCTTCAGAAATACTAATATTACCACTTACTACATTTATTGTCAGCTTGCCTCAATTGTTTTTTTCAAAGAGTGTCTGTATCTTAACAGGAAAAAAATAAGTTATCATTTTTATAGGGAAACATTCTTAAGAAATTCATTTTTAAAATTTGCATTAAACATTTATACTTTAATTTGTATATCTCGATTTGTTGTAGTCCGAGTAACCAACACATAGGCAAAATAATCCCCAACAACTTCGCTATATACCACTTTAGGATCGACTCAACAGCTTGTGAGCTACGACATAAAAAGTAAAATATTTAGCTTCTTCTAAATAGATTTGTTGCTCCAAAATCCGAGCAACATCAAAGTTTAATACTAAACTATATCAACAACATACATGATTCTTTTGAAAAGGGGCAAAAACGGCCAAAAATTTTTAATATCTTTTTATTTTACATACTTCAGTGTACCAAATTCAATTTAAAATTTGCGAATGTCTTTTGCCATACACAAGTTATAATAAAAAGAACTTGAGCACCCTTATTCTTCAGATTTTTGTATTAACAATTAGATGTACAAGTCTTTAGATATTTTATCCATATTCACACTTTTTAACTTTGCTTACAGAAACTATTTTTTTCACGACTCAACTTAAGCAAGACTTCCAATTTTTTTTTAGTTCCCAAAGTCAGTTGTCTTTAAGGAAATTGAAAAATCAAAAAACTGTTGCACTATGAAACCACCAAATAATTCTATTTATGCCTCAAAAATCGAATTTTTCCCCGTAGTGCATTGCCCCAATCTTTAAACGATCCAAGTATTATTCATTCGAAACATATTAAAGATTTGGAAAAAAATAAGTTTTATTTTAGAGGACTAAAATTTGTTAATTTTGAAAGTTTTGGCCAATTGGTCTTGCAACTTTGGCCCTACGATTTTTGTTAATGAAATTATTGAGTTCCAGAAATTTTAATTACAAGATCGAGCCTCAAAGCTTGAATATCTTTGATTATTTTAATTTGTATTTTTCGACATGTTCAAAGTTCAGAAAATCATATAAAATCCTAACTAAAACAACTCAGAATTTTTTGAAATATAGGTATATTTTTTAGAAACCCAAAAAAAAAATGAATTTAGAACACCCAAAATACTCTCCCAATATTTAAACTAATTGACCCACTGATCGAGATTTTTGAGGAATTGAAGTTTACAAATTTAATATTAATTCCTTAAAAAGTATATCACTTACAGTCTTTTAAATAGAAGTATTTTCCAAGCTATCATTTATTTCTATGTTGCCACAAATAAGTCATGATCGTTAATATAATTTTAAATAATCAATTAAAGTAGAATTTAGATTAATTTTTTTATTTTTGTTTATTGCACACACACACAATTTTTCACTGATATATATACTTATATGTACATATATATATGTATATATTTTTTTTTGATTGATTGATTAATTTGTTGCTATTTTCCTTATGTTATTAGAAATAGTTAATCACTTTACAACCGACAAAAAAATCACGGACCAATCACGCACCCAAAAAAAAAGAATGAAACCAAAAGATGTTAGATTATTAAAATGATTATATTTTGGATATATAATCGGTATTAAAAGTCCGATATTAAAATGTAACGCTACGAAACCGACGACTACCGCAAAATTACAAAATGGCGTTTGACGACGTTTTTTGGGATTGACAAATGGGTCGACTAACTGACTGACTGAGTGAGTGACTGACAAGCAAGCTGGTTGGCTGCTGGACTGGCGATCGAATCAAACGACACGGAGATATTAAACTATTTCTTGCGGTAACCATGAACGCGACCACTACGAGCAGCGTCTGCGGCTGCAGCGGTGACGACGTCGACCGCTAACGCTGCAGTGGCGGTGGCAGTGGTAATATGGTGGCGTCTCCTCGGCAATCATCATAATCATTGGGGAATATAACCGGGACAAAGAATCCCAGACAACAAGTGAACTCTGCTTTGCCTCTGTGCGCGTGTGTGTGTGTGTGTGTGTGTGAGTATAACGATGATAATTGCCGCCCAACGATGATGATGACGACGACTACGACAACGACTAGGACGACTACGACTACGACGACGACGGCGACGACATTTGCAACCGCCCATCCTTGGTACCCTTTCCTCTTCCCAATTGAGGAATTCTGCTGCTGCTGATGCGTTAGCCTCGCTGCTGCTGCTGCTGCTGATTCCAGTGGCAGTGACAGCCTTCTTACTCGCTAGGTATACATATATATATATATATATAATTCTTTTTCTTGGCTTAACATTTACCACGAGAACCAGTAGCAGTGGTTTCGCTTGTGGTGTACTCAATACCGCACCAAAAAAAAACACAAACGAAAGAAAGAAAAAGCAGCAGTCGCAGCAGCAGCAGCAGCGCCAACTCCGCTCCGTCCGCTGGCATAGAGTTGGCCACAGTTGTTGCCGCATCCGAACCGCACACGAGGCCAATGGCGAAGGCAAACTGAGTGAACCAGAATGGGACAGAGACAGAAGGGCCGAAGTAGGGCATGGAACCAAAAACCGAGACCAAAACCAAAAACCAAAAAACGTCAACTACACCACAAGCAGAAACGCCGCAACGATGTCTTCGAGAGTTGTTGTTGTTGTTGCTCCTTTCTTTCTTTCCTTTTTTTTTTTATTTTTTTGAATGGTGGTGAAAAGCGAAAAAAAATCCGCTCAATTTCTAAAGCGCAACACCTTAAGCAAAGTGGACGAATAAAACCCACCACCCACCCACTGGAAATGAGACGGGCAATGAAAAAAAATTGAGCATAAAATTTTATGCTGGAAAGTCCTTTTGGCATCTTAGGATACTGAAGCTTCTGCTGCTGCGCTTGGAATATCTCCAAGAAAACTCTCGTCTCGTCTACTGCGCGGCCGGCACTCAATTTGACTTTATTTTTTTCCTGCGAGCTGCTTCTAATTTTTTTTCTTTTTTCTCTCGCAGGAACACAGGAACAACCCCTAAGACGTTGGAAATGACTCAAACAAAAAATCTCAACGTGGTAAATAAGCGGGCCAACCTCAAGATATTTGCTGGCCACGGCCAAAATCCAAGAGAAAAAAACAAAAAAAAACAAAATAATACTCACCGCACCTCAAGACGTCGCGGGTTTAGTGGCAAGCCTCGAATGTTACGACAACACGGATACGAGATGGCCTTACACCAAAAACCAACCAGAGTGAGTGAGAGCAAAACAATAAGCAAAAATAAAAAGTGAGAGAGAAAAAGCAGGCAGCGGTGGAAATCTTGTGGCTGCCATTTGCGGCCAAAAGACGAACCAATATTTTGTGCTACGTTTTCCTCTTATGGCACCTAACATACTTGTGGGTTGGTTGGTTAGTTGGTTGGCTGCTGCAAAGGATAAAAATGTACATAACCACATGAGTGGCGGCGGCGTTACCGTCTTGTAAGACGCCCCTTGTTTCGATTTTTCTCCTTTTTTTTTTGTCACCAGGGCGGAGTTTTCTTAAACACGGCATAGGGCAGTTTTCAACCCTCCTCCATTTTGCGGTTTTAGTAGCGACCAGAAAACAAAAAAAAAAAACTCAAAAAAAGGGCTGCTCCTGCTCCTGCTCCTGTTGGTGGTGGTGGCAGTGTTAGTAAAATCAGTTGACGTATGCGCAAACCCATCAGGGGTGTGCGTGTCTGTGCGGTTGGTATTAGTAAACCACAAGAATTTTATGCTGCGGTCGATTACTATATCAAAACTCTAATCAAACTGCCAGAGAGACGGCTGAGAGCTGGCCAACCAGAAGGCAACCAATGAGATATCCGTATTAAATCAGCCAATCTCTAACCAATAAGTCGTCTATCCGCCGCAAGTGGTTTCCAAAATCATCCAAAAACTTTCACAAAGTTTTCAAGTAGTAAAAAAAAATAAAGGGAAATAAAATTAAAAGAAACTTAAATACAAAACTATAAAATTAAATTGATATATAATCCCCGAAATATTACAGATTAACCAGATGACAGTTTTGTAGTATTTACTACAATAATTATTTTGGACCTACGCCTTTGGTGGAATTGTTCAGCTTCAATTGTATCGACCTGAGCAAAGCTTCGGTTTTTTTAAATTTTTTATTTTTTATTTTTATTGTCAAAAATAACATATTTTTAGCAATACACAAATTCAATCCCCTTATTAATTATACTTAATGGTTTTGTTTGATTGAATTGAAATCAAGAAGTTTTAACTTTGGCCAAACCCAAAACATTATGATGCAAAAACTCCTGATGAAGTTTTGGATAGCGAGTTCTTTCCTACAAAATATTCTATTCAGGGGGCCGATACAATTAGAACGTTAAAAAATCAGAATGTTTAATAATTTTTGTAATATAGAAGTTTTAACTTTATTAAAATGAAATTAATAAGATTGGTTAAGATTATCTTAATAGGCATTACCAAATTTTTGTTTTGTATTCTTTTTTTTAAATGGCGGCTGTACGCGGCCTAAAAGAGGCACTCTACGAATTTTTCTCGTAGACGACAACTCAAAATGTAATCGGCCGCTGTGCCTGGAATTTCGTGGAATCATTATTTATAACATAGGCTTCTATATGAACTCAGAAAATTTTTATTCCAAATTTAAATTTTTGCAAAAAACATTATAAATTTAAAAAAAATAAAAAAATTATGTGAAACGTAATGATCAATAAAATTAAATTATGTTTGGAAATCAATAATTTCTAAAATTTTTTATAAATTGTTGTAGTGCAGCAACCGGGTACTTTATGAAGTTTTGTATTTGAACAGCAATTACAAATGTAAATGATACCTAAAAGTATGCTACGATAGAATTAGTTGTACGGATTAAATGTGTAAATTTGAAATTTGCAATAATTTAAAGAACTGGTAACGAAAGAGAAATACATAAAACATTTCATGACTCTCCTCAAAGTCCTCTTTAGTTTGATATGCCATATTGAGAATATTTTTGGGGCATAACAGTTTTAGCATATATTTCGAGAGCCGCTTCAAATATTGAAATACAAATTACATATTTTGATTCGCCTGAAAATTACCTTTCGTTCGATATGCCATTCATTCGAAAGAGCATCAAATTCACAAGGAATTCGTTTTTCTCTCAGGGCAGAAGTTTAGGAGATAATCAGAACACTAATTGCTCCCATACTGTAATTAAAAAAAAAGGGGAAAAGTCGCCTGTACGCCTCTGTGTGGTGCCTCAACCCAGGCATGGGCAACAAGCACAGTGCAGAAGCTTTTGGCTATAACTTTTACATTTATTATCCGATCGTTTCTATGCTGATTAGAAATACTAGATATACTAATAGTACCTAATTGTTGAATTTGAGTGAAATCGCTTCATAATTGTGTGCGATTTTGAGCTTTAAAAGTTTCCTCAAATTGCGGGGGTAGGGAAAAAAAATTGATCTGCGTGCACATATAACGAGTCTACATACCAAATTTGGTGTCTATAGCTCTTACGATCTCTGAGATCCTTTTGTTCATACGGACACACGGACGGACGGACAGACAGACATGGCTGATGGTGATCAAGAATATATATACTTTGTAGGGTCGGAAATGCTTCCTTCTCTATGTTACATATTTTTCGCACAAACTTAATATACCCTAGTACTATACGTACAGGGTATAAAAAGTACGTAAGCTTCGGCACTCCGAAGTTGACTTTCCCTCTGAGTTTTTTTCAACTCGGTAATATATGCTTTAAATTTAGTTTAAGGTGTCTTAACAGGACAACCTCAAATATAGAATTACTCATCTATAAAATAAAGTTAAAAGAAAAGTTATGTGGTAAGAAAGGATTCTCATATATATTTTAGCTTTAAATATGAAAAAACATATAATTTGTATTGATCAATTGCTTGTAAAAGCTGGTTATTAATCCTTCTATAATTTGCCTCAAATTGATGCATTGTGAGGCAATTATAATGTTTCCAAATGAAACCTGTTATTGCAAGTATAAAGAACCTTGTGAATCTTGGTTGCCTTGGAGCCTGGAGTGCAACGCAAACGAGCGACCGCGAAGCAACACCCCGACAATGGCAAATGGCAACAATTATGTGAATAAAAATATGAAACAAAAAGGAAAAACTGTAACAACAACAATAACAATAGACAACAACGCACTTGAGAAGCCTGTTAAAAAAAAAAAAGAATACAATAAAAAAACAGAAATCCTTGCTAGAAGATTTTGTGCAAATAATAGAAATAAAAAGTGGGAGAAAAATAAACGAAAGCTCCGGAATATGCCAACGGCTTCTAAGGGAAGGCAAGACCAACAGCAACAACAACAACAATTTGTGTGTATTATATGGTGTGGTAAGGTGTGTGTGTGTGTGTGTGTGTGAAAGTACTTTAATGGCCAAGCCAGTACAAACGACAAAAGCTGTCGTCGGTCGACGCTTTTGTGTTGATTTTTCTTTTAATTGTTGCGGATTTGCATTCTGACACATTTGTCAACCTCAGCGCCAGCCTCAGAGCGCGGCTGGCTATACGTTACAAAGGGTTGCCTACGGATAACTGAAATTGGGCTTGAGCTTGGGCTCAGGTTGATGATGTCAGGACGAGCTGCGTTGAGTTGAGTTGAGTTGGCGGCAACGCTCACTTCAGACTCCAGCCGAGTGGCAAAGAGTTTTTATTATTTATTAGCATTAACGCGCACTGCGGCACATGTGTGTGTGTGAATGGGGGGAGGGGGGATGGGGTAAGACTAAGGGTTAACAAGGACCGCGCCCTTTGGGATAATAATAAACGCTGGCATAAGTCATTTGTCACTTGAGAGCCCCAGCGGTGTAGACAACGCGGTTCAAATATTGTATACTATGGTATATTTAGGAGGATTTTTGAGTGGCATGTGTCAAAACTGAAAAACTACGCGAATTTGTGTCAAAAACCCTTGTCAGTGCGCTTCAAAATGTTGCCACTTGACAACTTTAACACATATGTGTGTGTACACACTTATTAACAGTTACTCTTGCACTTACGCGCGACAACTCTGGCTGGAATGGATGTCAGCGAGCGCTTAAGTGTGTCCACTTGTAAATAATATCAGGCAGAAAAGTTCCCAGTTCCCAACTGCTGGGGAAACAGAACATCTATTTTAAAATATTTTATTTATTTATTTATTTCTTTCTTTTTTTTTATTACACGCTGAGATTTGTAAAATCAAAAAACAAGCAATTTATTTTTCATTTCAACTAAATTTTTTGAAATCGGTTGAATTCCCTAGACACATAAATTCGCGATATTAGAGACTTTTTTCGCCCCCTTCCAGTCTCAAAAAAAAACAAAAAAAAACTGCCACTGTTATAAAAACAAGTGAGAATGAGAATGAGAACAATAGCAACCCTCATTTGTTTTCTTAACCCCAATTCTCACCACATAAAAGCAAAAAAGCAGAGGCAGAAGCCCTAAAAGTATTGCAAAACGTTAAACGTCAGCGATTACACACATGGGAGCTGTAAACCGCGTTTTATGGTTTGTTTTCATTGATCAAAGCCAATTTGTTATAGACATGACCTTTAGACCCACACGAATATACGCCGAGAAAATAAAAAAAGAGGTTATAAAATGATCTTTGATCAAGTGTTTGAATGAGAAAATGCATCCAAAAGTCAAGAAATATGCGATAATATTAATTCCCAATAAAACCGAGTTTTTCATATGCAAGCAGCATTTTAAAGGGAATTTTATCTATACAAATTTCAAAACAGTCAATAAAAAATGTTTTTTTTAGGTTTTATGCTCTGGATTTTAATTTGCTTGTTTGATTCTTGTCGCAAAACATTATGGCCATTTCATGGTTTAGTCAAAAATGGCATAAAATAATGCAAATATCTCGTAAACCAATTGAAAATTGTGTTCCAGTCTTTTGTAAAGCTGAAGGTATAGAATAGAAAAAAAAAAACTGTAGAACAAATTGATTTAAACAAAAACTTGATATGCGTGCACATATAATGAGTCTACATACCAAATTTGGTGTCTCTAGCTCTTACGATCTCTGAGATCCTTTTGTTCATACGGACACACGGACAGACGGACGGATAGGCGGACAGACGGACAGACTCGGCTGTTGATGGTGATCATGAATATATATACTTTATAGGATCGGAAATGCTACATTTCTTCTCTATGTTACATTTTTTTCGCACAAACTTTATATACCCTAGTACTATACGTAAAGAGTATAAAATGTCATTAGTCATAAGGAATAGTTTTAATGGCAAATAGTGGAATTTTTGTATAAGTTTCAACTAATTATACTTATAATTGGTAACGTAATTGTCGTTGTCATAAATGTCACATATTTTCTATTGACAAAAGTAATACAAGTGAAAATGTATCAAGTGAAAAATTAAAAACCGTGGAAATTCGCAATTTACAATGGAGAATATTAGATGCCCAAATATATATAAGTTTTATTTCGTATGTGGTCTATCGTATTCAAAATTGTAGGAAAAGAGCAAGCAAATATGCTTAAGAAAGAATTTATGTTTGCGTATACGAAATATTTTGAAAAAATAAAATTGATTACAGTAGCAAAGACTTTACTCCAAACAAAGTATGTTTTGATTTATCTAGTAGGCATTTCATAATTTTAACGTTTTTGTGGTACTAAACGCAGTTTTTCAAATCAATTTGTTCTACATTATTTTTACTCTAGGCTATACCTACAATTTTGCTGAAGATTGGAACACAAAATTATAATTTGCATTATTTGATACTGTTTCAGACTAAATCTTGAAGTGGCTAAAAAATCCAAACGCAATGTGATAGAAAAAAAACCAAAAGGGAATTTTACCCTATAAGGTAAGTAATTTCATAATCTGTAGTCAAAATTTGGTATACATTTTGTGTGTTGCACAGTGTAATCTTAGAATAAGGTCACATTGAAATGGTTTGTGAAGAAGAACTAGCAACATTTTTTTCCGTATTAAAAGTATATTATATTTAAAATAAAAACAATATCATTTTTACTATTCTATTATAATTCTGTTCTTAGCAACTGATTTTTAAACCTGGCAAGGAACTGTTTGCTCCAAAGGCAGAAAGGAAAGTTCGAATTTTTGCTAGATCTTAAAAATGCTAAAAGTTTGAAGTCTCACTTAGAATTATAGAAACTTTAAATGGCTTTGGTAATAAGTCTTGTGGAATTCTTTTCTTATATCGCATATATAATATGTCCCTATAAATGTATTTCAGCTTCAGTTATCACTTTGATGTGCCTGTGCCCCAATAAAAAGAGTCAATAAAAAAGTTTCATCAAATAAAAAACTGATGTTTATGCACAACTTAAGTGCCAAAAAGTGCCAAGTGGCAAGAAGGTGGTGCGTGAGCGGCATTGGAAATCGTTTATTTGTCTTAATGGTCAAAAGGCACAGATCAAATGACAAAAAAAAAAAATAATTCCGCACTCCCAGTCTCTGAACAAAACAATCATAATTCCTCCTTTTTTTTCGTAGAGCAGCTATGACAACAGCGTGTTGGGTATTGGGCAAAAACACTGGAAAAACGGCAATAACCATAAGGATAATAATAAGGGACTAAGTGAATGAGTAACTGACTGAGCACGCCAGCAAATAACGTTCAATAATGACCAAAAGCCAAAATGGCAGAATGAAATTGACACACAAAATAAAGAAAAAAAAAAAACAGAAGAAACACAAATAAAAAAAATTAAAGGGAGACATATGTATGTATGTATGGAGACGTGTATAAGTTGACAAAAAAAATAGATGCGTAAGAGATAAAGTAATTATCAATATAGTATACATTTAATACTCTTTTCAGAGCTATGGTTAACTTGATAAACAAAATTATAAACAATTTTTACAAAGAGTCAATTTTTTTTTTGTTTTTTATTATCTTTATTGTTTGCTTTATTGCCTTAAAAATTTTATACATTATTTTGTTAAAGCTACCACTTATAGATGCAAGAAAATACAGAGTTTATGTTAGCTCTAACTTTACAACTGAAAAAATGTTTTTAAGTTAATTAAAATTAGATTTAAATTTTATTTTAATCTCAAATACACATAAATTTTTAACAATTTTTGATATAAGGCTTTCGTTTGATTTTTTAATTACCATTATTTATTTGAAAAAGAATTTTTTAATTAGTACCCTTTCTATATTTATTTATTATTTGATATTTCAATAAGAAAAACCCATGGTAATTAAGTCCAATATTCAAAAAAAAATGTGTAATCTGAAAAAATAATTTTATTGGTCTCGCATTAATTAAATGCATTTAGATTGGTTTAGGTTAATTTTATGTAAATTAAAATATAAATGTGCCTACAAAAATGTTACTGTTCTTTGAAACTGCTTTAAAAAGAGTATTACGAGATAGACTAAGCATCCCTGAGGCAATGTACAAATGAAGGAAGTGTAAATCGGACTGGGGCACACAATTTGGGGAGGCCAACGGAAAAATTGAATTGAACATTTCCGAAGCACACTCTTAAAAATCGAAGAAGGCCGATGGACACACGGACGTATGGACAGACGGACGCTTGTGGCAACCATGTGGGTGTGCTGATTGAACCACGACAACGACAGGGACTCAATAGCAACAAGAACAGAAAAAAACTGGCAACGGTCATTGGCATGCCTGGCCCTGAATGACCCATTCAATTAAGCATGAAAAAAAAAAAAAAAAAATATATATATATATATGTATCGTGAGCGTATCTTGTTTTCAACGACAATGATAGCCTGCCCATAAAAAAAAGGACATCGCATGTGGACAGCAGCACTTAAGGAGCGACAGCGGTCGCCGCAACAAAACACGCATCACTTGTCGTACATACTTATGTATGTGAGGAGGACACGGGACACAGGACCAACACCAACTCCGACCCAAAATCGCTTATTGTCATGTCCTGGCTTTGTTATTGAGGTGTAATACAATTTTTTGCTATGATACCCAACAATGCTATCGAAAAAATACGATATATAAAAAAAAAACAGACCTTCATACAATCAAAAGGATAACGAGGACACATATGGCCGTATTAGTTTTAGTAACAATGACTGCCCGCCCAGACAGGGGAGCAGCAGGTTCAGGACCTTACCGAACCGAGCCAAGCATGACATAAACTTGCAATTGAGCCAATTTGTAAAGTGCGGCAAGCCCATTAATGACAGCATCGAACAGTGGCAGCATTGACTGCGTTTACCAGCAGCAACGTCTGTCAGCACCTGATCCTGTAAGGGACTACGACTACCCGGAAGCACCGAAACTTTTACTCTATTCTATTTGTTTTGCTGTATTTCAAAAACAATTTCTAAACCTTTTTGCATATATTGTAATTCAAAGAAATGGGTTTTTACACACACACACAGAGAAACGCACAAAAAACACAGACAGAAGGGCCCACATTAAAATTAAAATAAAGTTCTGCTGGCATCATCCCACGCCTCCAACCCAAACATTTTCCCTGGGTTGATTTTGCCTTTTTGTTCTTAACTACAAATAAATCTAAAGCTCGCACATTTCTCAAAAGGCAATGGGCAGCTGATGGAATCCAGATCCAAAGACTGCGGGTCCGGCTCTGGCTCCGGGTCCGGGTCCGCCACATTTAGCCACCACCACCGCTGCGCTGAATTTTATTTTACCATTTTACATGCCCACATGCATTATGTATCGTCCAATGTATGTATGCGTATGCAGCAACCTTTGTTTCTATTTGCTTGGTGTTTTTCATCTACATATGGAAAGTATTTTTGTATTCTTTGGGCTACACTTTTTCAATTGTTCAGTATATTCAATTTGTGAGTCAAATTGCATTAAATTGTGGATCCCGAGCAATCCTAATCATAAATAAATATATTTGCCAAGAGAAAATTATACTTGGATCACTTGAAGATAAAATAAAGTATGTCGAATTTTTTTTAAATATTTGGTATAATTAATAATAACAGTTTTAGGTTTAGTTTTTTCGTGGGCTATATTTGGTACTTGAATTTAATGGTGCTTAATTGTCCCCAAAGTTTGGGATCATCCGTATAAAAACTCTATGAAAAATAATATAGCAAAGTTTACTTGTCTGGATATTTCAAAGAGATCTAAAAGAAATAGCAATACATTAAAATTAATAGGTACATTTTAAATACATTACGTATTATTAAACTAGATTTATTCTTTCGCTAGATTTTTAGTCCTGAAAAAATTAATGACTTAAAAAGAACATGCAATATTTCGTCCATTTATACTGTTTTTTTTTTTCTTGTTGGCTAGTTTTTTTTTTTCAAACAAAGCATTCAACGACATATAAAAAGAAAGTATGCAAAAAAAGTAAAACAAAAGTAAAAAGCGTACAACACAAAGGATTCGACGATAATATCCTTAAGCTACAAATGCAACATGAATTTGTCTTTGGCCCGAACTCCCACACTTCCACAACCAAGTTAAACAATTTTGTTTTGCTCTTGTCCATGTTTCTTCAAAGTTGCTTTAACAAAAAAACAAAAAAAAAGGAACAGAAACAAAAAAGGATATAGATACTCGGACCTTACAAATGCATACACATTAGAGAATCTGTATTTGAGTAAGTGGTTTGCTGGGGTAAATAATCTTATGCATTGTCGTCTCATGTGAAAGTTACATATGCCCCACTCAGTCCAGTCCAGTTTAGTCCAATTCTGTTTTTAGTTCGACGACGACTTCTTTGCCTTTGAATTGGGCATTATTTTTGTTGTTGTTGTTTTTTGCTTTTACTTCGACACTTATTTTCATTTATTTCATTTTCATTTAGGTGCACATCAATGTCCCCCCTCAGTCTCCGTCTGTCTGGTTGTAATTAAATCTAAGCGACCTTAAGTGTCTGGCAACTTGAAAAATAATTTTAATTTTAAGAATCTCTCAAGTTAATTGCATAGAAATCTTTCAAGATACTGGCTAATATAAAAACCAAAAACTAAATAAGAAAAAAAATCATCATACGTACTCGTAGTTCCTTCATATGGCCAAAAATTTTATTAATTAAATAAATCAAATTGTAACTTATTAAATATTAAATTTTTTTTTCTTGCCTACCCTCTTAATACACCAATTATATTATAATAGTCGGTAGTTTTGTATTAATTAGGCAAGCAACTGTACTAATTTGTTATAATTCTAATGATTCTACTTATAATTTGCACTCGAAAATGTGCGTCTACTCTGTATTTCAATTTAACCGCATAAATTGTCCTTAAAGATTTGGGTGTAATTGTGTATTTGGGGTTGGGGGGGATGGGGAGATGGGGAGATGGGTTAGCAGCCTTTAATCTATGCTTGAATAGGCCTCAGATGCCTTATCAATCTCAGATGCCTCGACAAGATCTGCTCCTGCAGTGGCGTCGACTGTCATCGAAGTGGTCGACGTTGCTTCAGGTTCAGAGCCCGTCGCTGGCTCGTCTCTAGCAAGTCTAATATTGTTCCAACTGCTGACCATGTCCATGACTTGACCAACAGAAGCAACTCGAGCAATAACAGGGACGACCTTGCAGCCTTGCATACCCTTGAAGGGCTCTACACAATTTTCTGAATCCACAATATCCAATCCAGTGAGCTGCTCACTGCTCTTGCTCGTCTGAGTGTCCGTGTCCTCAAAGTGCTCCGTAGCTTGAGAGACTTGTTGTTGTTGCTGTTGTACGATCGACTCGATGTTATTCTGGTTCTGGTCCGTCAACTTTTCCTTCACATTTTCATTATTCGTATCCTAAAATTAATTTTTGTTTCAATTGTCTCGAATTTTATTGTAGTGTATTTTTTTGGAAATTCTTACTTGATTTTCCATTTTGTTGTCAATGCCCGACAACGATTCGACAATGTTGACAGAAATCTTATCTTTATCATTATCATTATCAGTTAGTTCAACGTCCTTGTTCTCTTTTTTTGGAGGATCTCGGTCAGCGCGTTCCCCTTTGGCCCGCAATAGATCCCAATAAGTCACGCCCGGCTGAAAAGTAGGCTTGTACTCCCGCTGCATGGTATCATTCGACAACTTGCGTACACGTGTGGGTCCCACTGGTGCTACCAAGTAACCATCTCCAGTGGATCCATTAACTACGGTCAACTGAGCCACTTGGCAGTTGGCTGGTGGCTCGTACATAGCTGAAATAATAAATAATTCTGGCCCCCAGTACTAAAACCAAATTTTAATTTACTTACACATAAAATGTTGCATTTCCTTGAGTTTAACTTCTGGGGCAGAAATGGGCGACGGCGTTGGGTAATCGTTGTGGGGAATCACCTTAACCGATTCGCCCATTAACTTGCGGGCACGAGTGGACAAAGAACGCTTTCCCTCACACAAATTGTATTGGACCGGACGGCCATATTCATCGCGTTCCATGCGTGGCTCAATGTGCTCAAAACCGGGCGGTGGCGGAGCTATTAGAATATATGGATACCATTAAGAATGAACCCGGAACACATATGATATATTTAAATACTCACGTAATGGATAGGTTGGATCCCAACCGCGACGATTAGCAGCCAAAGGATCCCACATTTGAGTTGTTAGGTTTAATGGTTGCCAATCAATGGGCGTTGGCGATTCATAAAGATATGGCGGAGTTACCAATGTATAGGGAACTTCGGTTGGCGTATAGGATGGATCACGGCTAAAACGTGATAGCGAATCATCCTAAAAACTCATTGGCTATGTAGTTGTATAAATCGATAGTTTCTTTTTATACTTACGGGTGAGTAGGACTCGTACCACTCACTCTCATCATCGAATGGCGATGATGCATTATTATATGACAAAAAAACATCATCCGATCGAGGTCTTTGCTGATAAAAAGTCGTACCCATGAAATTTTTAGTCAAAGTAATAGTGTCACAATCCGATGCTGCCGATTCTGTTGATATACCAAATACATAAATAAAAATTAAAATACCAACACTATGTAGATTACCTTGTGGTTCGTGGATCGGAGGAGTAGGAGGAGGAGCAGAAGAACTGGTGGCATCTTGGCTAACCTCGACCGGCCTATCCCTACGCCAGGACCGTGGACTTGAATTTGATTCGGCTTGCTGATCAATATCATTCGTTTGTTGCATTTTCGGATAATCAGATTTCTGGTATAGCCAAGCTTTCGAATTGGGAAACTGCTGAGGATAATGGTGACGCTGATTGCGATGCAAATTCTTCATGGGTAATTGCACAGGCACAGGCAGGGCCAGATGATAATAGACTGGTACCATGTGACGCACTAATGTAAATGGCTGCTGCTCCCGCCGTGGAATGCGCCATGGATACTGATAGTGTTGCTTTCTTTCCTGTACGTTTACCGTTGGTTGATTTAATTCAGAAACTTGTTCCTCCTCAACAGCCTGTTCTTCTTCGATTAAAGGTTCGAGTGGCGGACCTAAAAACTGCAGCTCCCGAACCGAATCCGATAAATCGAGATCAGTTGCTTGTATCAAAAGCTTGGCATCATCGTCAGTAACATCTACTTCTGGTTGTGCTGGAAGAGGCTCTTCTTCTGATTCAGCAGCAGCAGCAGCCGACTCACTTCTGATAAGAGCTGGAGTAGGAGATGAAGAAGTCGAGTTTTGCTTTACGGATTCTTGGCTTGGTCGCTGCGAGGGCTTGCGACGCCAAAGACATTTCAGGGCTGGGTCAAATCGCGGCGATCGTTCAAGTTTCGATTGCGGCGATTGCTGCCAGGATCGAGTCTTATTGCAACGTTGCCAGCGATTTGTTGTTGCTATTCCGGCATTATGAATATGCTTTTCAGCTTGATTACGACTGGGACGAAATTCTTTGCATCGTATGCTGCGGCCTCCCACATGTCCTTGTCCTTGACCTTGACCTTGGCCAGGGCCAGGGGCGGCGGACAGCGGACGATTTTCACGCCGTGGACGAAATTCCCGGGATGGTGAATTTAGGCAATTACCATTATAGTTCTTGTTACGGGGCCGAAACTCGGTGAACGAACTTATTTGTGATAGCGAAGTGCGACGAGCAGGCTCCTTTAGTATTCCCATTCCCTCTTTACCCGTAGACTGGGTCCGGGATTGGGCCCGGGCTCTATTCTGGTGCTGAGACTGTCTGCCGATTTGTTTGCGATATTTGCGTTGCAATTGTTGCAGTTGTTGCTGCTGCTGATGCGGATGTTGTTGTTTCTTATTAGACGTAGACGGTTGATTATTCAACTGCAATTGCTTGGGAGAAGAATAATAATTCGAGGAAGTTTGATTTTGACGGATCGATGAATGAGACTGAGCCGACGACATCTGTGACTGCTTGGTATTTTGTGGTAACTTGTTTTGGGTTATGGATTTGTTGGACTCTGGCATCGTCCCTACTTTATTTGTCTTGGATTTTTGATTATTTTCGCCGCCAGCTCTTACCTTGGGCGGGGCCGTTGCACTTTGATTTCCGGATAGGCCATGCATGACCACTGCTGCCCACGAAGGCGGAGGAGCTGTGTCCAAGTCCGACATGACGATTAAATTTTTAATTTTTACAAAAAAAGCTATTTTATTTATAAGGCTATTTATGCTCTTTATAGATTCTTCGACGATATATTGAAAATAAACAGTAAAGCGCTCTGACAATTCGAAATTATTTTTAAATGTTACAAATAATACAAAAAACAAAGCAAATAAATTTTTGATTTATATCAAAAAGTACTTTGAATTTCATCCACTTACCGATTTATAATCAAAAAGTTTCCCAGGAGTGGTGCAGGTCGAACATCGCTCTTGGTCCTTAAAAAGCGCCGCTTTTGCCAGGTAATTTTTATGTACAAAATAAAGCAGCAAATGGAAATTTGACAACCCATGGAAAAAACAAAAAAAAAACTACCCAATCGGCCTACTATATACAATAAATATTTCATGCTTATAGCGAAAAATCCAAGATTTTAACCTAACTTGGGTTGATTTGCAATCATAAACATTTTAGATTTTTAAATATTTGGCAACTAAATTATTCATTTATTTAATAAATATCAAAATATTAGCACAAAACACATATGTTTAGGATTACCACCTTAAATATCCCGAAAAGAAAAAACAAAATAAAACAAATTGGATATTTTTAGTTGGCTTTGAAAAAGATTTCATTATAATTTATTACTTCATTCTTATTATATTTTTCATGTGGGGAAAAAAAATTTACAATTGTCTTTTAAATGAATTTTATAGTTATATAGTTTTATTAAATTGCTACGTAATAAAATTGATTTGTTTTTTTACTATTCAAAATGCAATATTCCGCAGAACTAAATTCATCCTATTATGACAGTGACTCGCAGATATTTAAGCCCTATGACCAAGCTTTGGAATATGGCCAAAAATTGAATAAAGGGAGCTCATCCAGTAGCTTATTGAGCTCGACTAGTAGTAGCAACAGCAGAAGTTCAAGTAATTCCCAGAAGGCGGAAAATAAGGTAAGTGAAATCATAATCTTATTTTAATAAAATACTCACGTGTCTACTTATTAAGAAAAAAAGTAAGCCGTGCATTGTCAAACTCAAGCGTCCGGAATTTCCTGAAGTGCGTGCGCCACCGCCATCACCCAGACGGGATACCTATAATGGCCGGGATTTCCTTACGCTCTACGATCGAATGCATGCAGCTGCTGAATTACGGGCCTTGGCATCCCATGAACACACCTTACCTATTGGATCCGCGACCTTTGCCAAAACTCCAGAGGAAGCTCCCAAGTTAACACCAAAAGAACGTTCCGCTTTGTGGCATTTGAAAAAGGTACAGGGTAAGTAAAAAAAAACAATGTCAAAACAAGTTGAATCATTGCATATAGAAAAGTATTTATTTACTCAGGACCACCGCCAGACTTTGAATATGAAAAGACAGGTCTAGGCACTCGACTTTCTCCTACTTTAATCACATACATTGGTCAAAATTCAAATGGGGCCAGCAGTTGTAAAGATTATCCAATAATGAGTCGGCAACGCCTTGAATCCAGGCGCCTGGTAGCCAAAACTAAAGCCAACAATGTTTTTGCCCAGCCCAAAAAAATGCTATGGAAAATCTAAAACCGACGCGATTTTAAATTAATCCTCATACAAATTGCTTGTATTTTTACTTTGATAACTAAGCAAATTTGATTGCTTTACCGTTTTTAGCATTTTATTATTTTACTCAAATTTAAAGCCAAATCAAAAAAAAAAAGGAATCAAAATGTTGTGGAAAATCTAAAGTCGACGCAATTTTAAATTAATACAAATTGTTTGTATTTTAACTTTGATAACTAGGCAAATTTAAATGCTTTACTGTTTTTATCTTTTCATTTAAGTCCATAAAAATTGTATTAAAGTGATAAAAATAACACTGATATTTATTTCATATTATTTACTTTAATTAAATTACTTAATAATTTAAAATTACTAATTAATTTTAAATTATTAAGTAATTTAATTAATTAATTTAAAAAACTAATGATGTAAAACTAAAAATAAATAAATGAACTATCTACAAAAAATGTGTTTTATTTAATTTTATCCATTTCAAGTGACTTTATAGCGACTTGAATTATATTTGACGTAATTTGATACCTTCCCGACGTTGTCAATCCTTTTTGAATATGCCATTTTGTAGCCCCATTTCTTAGCTAATTTTCCTCCAAGTTTGAACAAATTCGTTAGAGCGGTTGCCATCCAAAAATGTTTAATACATATTTTAATATTAATGAGGTAACTCTATGATAAAAAATTATGACACTGACACTAGCTGGGCATAAACGCAGTAAGCGGTAAAATTATTATTTCTGAAAAGAAACACTTGATTTATTGTTTTAACGGACGTTGTGGTCTAAATTCAAATAAAAAAAAATAGAAAAAGTTAAGCGCCGAAGTTTACATACCTTTTTCAGTTAGATTTCGGAAGCAGTTAGAGTTTACTCCAATTGGATTTGTACATAATCTAACTTACCCCAAATCCAATTGGGATTTTACTGTTCGTTTGCATGGCAGCTATATTACATAGTGGTCCGATACGGCTGGTTCCGACAAATGTCTCATTGGACCAAACTAGAAGCCTTGTCACCAAGTTAGCTAAGATAGCTTCAAAACTGAGGGACTAGTTTGCATACATACAGACGGACGGACAGACGGACATGGCTAGATCGACTCCTCTAGTGCCCCTGACCAAGTTTTAAGTAACTTTGGGGGGTCTACGACGTCTCCTTCTATGTGTTACAAACTTCGTGACAAAATGAATATACATTTTTTGAAAAAAGTATAAAAATCAGAAACTAGTCTTTTCAATATTTGTGTATTATTTGAAGGCTCCAGCTCAAATTTAAGAACTTCTGCCAAAAAAAAAGTGAAAAAATCCAGTGTGGATTGTAAAAAACCAAAAATTGTTAAATTTGCAAACATACAAATAAAAATTTATAGTTCTTCCCAAGTCAGAAACGATTTATAAAAAAGGGGAAAAGTCGCGCTCCGCTTCGCTCCGCACGACTCTAAAATACCCTGTACTAGAGGTGGGCATGGGCTGGTTTTCTCGACACGGCACAACACAACAGCGAAGTTTTTTGTATACGCACACACACGCACGGCCAAAAATTTTGCTAACACGGCCCAACACGAAATCGAATGGTGCCACTATCGATCGAAGCCCAGCTGTTCTAAAAAATTGCAATATGAATTCATACAATAACATTTATTTATTTTTGAAAAA
>JAWNPY010000047.1:0-126896 GCA_035078625.1 Scaptodrosophila scaptomyzoidea
CAAGAGTTTTGACTAAATTTTCCCATAAAATCAGTTTTTTAACCCAAAGTAATGATTGAAATGGCAACAATAATCATTACTCTATTAATCTGCATACTTATATTTATTCATTAATTTTTATTAAGTAGGTAATTTAACATTTGACTAAATCCTCTCATACAATTTTGCCATTCAATGTTGACATTCAAAACCTTTATAGTAAGATGATGCCAACCTGCTGGTTTTAATCATTTCCCATTTTCGAGTTTCTAAAATGTAGGCACAAATAAAATTGTTGCTTGTTGGCATGTCGGTGTGTGTTGCCGAAAAGTGTGAATGCAAAAAAATATGAATGCCGAAAATTGAATAGAAATGCCATTCAAAGCATAAAACATGGCGGGCGAGTTTTTAATTTTAAAATACTTTATGAATTTAGTTTCACGTAGTTTTCAAGTAGACAAATATAGGCATATTTATTATTAATATTGTATTTAATCATTATGAAAGTTAAGTACAAGTTTATCTATATGAACCATTTAGCCCAGAATATGTGCATTTCACCACCAAGAAATCTAGTTTATTGTTGGCTAAACTTGGCCTTCGCCTATATTTTTTGTGTTGGAGTTTCCAGACCGGGTTTTCTCAGTTGGCATGGGCCAAAAGTAGGCTATGCTGGGCAAATCAAAAACAGTCACTCTGAACAGGTGTTTCCCCCTAAATTAAACAAGTGTGTGTGTGTTGTGTATTTTGATTTTTTTTGTTCCTCTTCACATATTTTGAATGTTTGTCAATGATTCCAATATATAATACATTATATGTATTATAATTCAATTGAAATCACATAATATATTATTTTCTATTTCTGGTCAAACAATCGCAAAATTTCCATAAGCGAAACGCTTTCAAAATAATTAACAATCATTTCCAAATTTTAATTTTTAATTATCACACTGATACCGAATTTAAACACTTCGTGAACTATTCGGTATCATCATCATCATCATCATCATCCTCATTTTCATCAGTATGATACAGACACGTAGCATGCGCTTGAGGCGGATCCATCGTTTACGCAGTGGCCTGGACGAGATCAATCCGAGCTCGAACAATGCCTCCACTGGGACAACCGGCCAGGCGGCCGATGATGAGCGCATGTGCTGGATTTGTCTGACCACAGACGAGGAGCTGCCACGCACAGATTGGCTGCATCCTTGTCGTTGTCGGGGCACCAACAAGTGGGTGCATGAGGCTTGCCTCTGCCGCTGGATCGATGAGAAGCAAATGGTTAATCCCGATATACCAGTGATCTGCACGCAGTGCCGCACTGAGTATTTGGTGGTGATGCCACAATTATGCCGCTTCGACAGCTTACTCGAGAGTCTGGACAAGACCTATGAGCGCATGTGTCCCAGTGCCGTAATGGGCATGTTAGCTGCCACAGTTTACTTCTCGGCCGTCACCTATGGAGCCCTCACCATGATCGAGGTAGCCGGCTATGCTGCTGGCATGCAATATTTGCAAGATGATCCCACCCTGCTGATGATTATCCTGCCAGCTGTGCCCGCCGTTTTGCTTTTGGGCCGCATGATCAACTGGGATGAGGGTGTCGTCCGTTGGTTCAGGCGCCACAATCGGTTAACTGTGCCACGTAACCAGCGTGACGCCAACAATGATCCCCTTCCAGGGGCCCCACTTGATGATAACTATTTCAATGATCAAGAGCGCGATCATCCCTCGATTGATCTCATCCATGTTGGCACCATGGGCACCGATCACATTATGCGTGCCTCCTGTAGCTTTTGTACAGCACTTTGCCTACCCACTGTGGCCGTGGGCATTGGCCAGACTCTGTTCAGTCGGGTGGAGAATAAACTACTTGCCGTTTTCCTTGGAGGTATTACCTTTGTGGGGTTCAAGGGCCTGGCCAGCATTTACCTCAGCCAGAGCCAATACGTGCGTAAACGGGATCGTTATGTCCTAGATTATACCCCGGAAAATGTCCGGCGCCTTGCTCATCAGCGTCGCAGCGGGAGCGGACCAGTAACCATCACCTAAATAAACTCAGACTAAACTAAAATTTATTTAACGGCAAGTTCTCTATAAATATTCTGATGAAACAATCGATTGTAGTTTTTATTTTACTCTTTTTTTTTTTTTAGAGGTTTTACTTTTTTGATCTTAAAATATACACAGTTTTTTTTATTTCAAGAGTACTTGTAGTAACGGGGATTTTTATTTATGTATATTTATATAATCCGAAATATTCAATATGCAACAAGCTTAAGCATCAAAATGTCAACATCAAAGATCATTAGGAAGATCAAGGAGATTTGATCTAACGTCGCAACACTGTTCGTCTAATACGACCAAAAAGTGATCCCAAAAATCCCAAGACCTCACGAATAAGATTTCGCTTGTTGCCGTGACTACGACGCTTGCTAGTTACTGGTTCTTTGGCAATACTGCTGGCAGAAGAGCCCAATGATATGGCCGAAGTGTTAATCGATAAGGCTGAGGTGCTCTCCGAGAGAGCAGATGATGAACTTTGCTTACAGATTGAGAAATTGATTTCAGGACGATTTGCAGCCGAGTTGTTGGGATAGAAGAGCAAATAACGGGCACAAATATGGGCGGCTTCACAAAATGAAGCTTCCGGCTGATTAGCTTCGTGATTGGGAACTTGACAAATGAGCACACAGCGTGGCAGGCCATAACGCGAACGTGTCCAATTGGCCTGACTGGTTGCCTGCATTAGAGCCAGCTCTAAATTTCTATAAAGCATCAAAGGTTTGGCCTTCTCATCGTAGGCCAAAATGCCCATGAACAGAAAGCGATAGACCAAGTTAAGTGGCAGGCCCAGATAGTTATAATAAGGCTTCTTCTGTCCAGTGTATGAATCGTAGCTTGGAACATTGCATACATGATCTTCGGCATAACAAATGCTGATCAAATGATTGGGTTTCTTTAGGGGTCTCTCCAGGCCCAATTCCTGGCACAATCGTCGCAAATGTGATGTGGGCAAACGTTTAAGTTTGGGATAATCCTGGAGAACCAAAAGCCAGTGCAATAATTTGAAACCAGTCACGGCTGTCTTCAGATAACCAGCCCGTAAATGATGCAGGGCCAGGCTGCAGCTAGACCAGTCTGAAACAGTGCGTCGTAGGGAGTCAATATCATAGCCATCTTCGCCCATATATAAGGGTGGTATGGGTACCAAAAGGCTGCGATATCTTTCACTACAGGCTGCCGCCGAGAAGATCAGGAGTTTGGCATCACATCCCCACATTTCATGCTCCAAAACATCACGCAGCTCAGCTTTCTGATTCTCATCCATAAACCTTGGATTATCATCAACTTCAGGATCATTTAATTTAAGCGTATCATATTGAATATCGCCACGTAAAGTTGTCTCTGAATTGCTGGCGGCTACAATACTAAATTTCATGGAATATTTGGATTATTCAATTTGTTGAAAGAAGTTAAAAGCTATAATACCAAGTTGATGAGTCTAGTTCCTCGAGGGGATCATTAAGGATTTCCTCAAATTCGGCTTTTTCTTGCGATTCTTGTATTATATCTTCAATAGCCTTATCTAAAATGTCTATATCTTCAATTGCTAGAAATGAATTGATTCTGGCATTGTTATAAGCATTATTATTTAAATTGTCATTATTGTTGTCATTATTATTGTCATTATCATTGGTGTTATAGGATATATCTGATTTCTTGGTCTCCACATTTGTCTGCTGCTTCTTGTCCTCAATAGTTTTAATTAACTTCATTTCCTTTTCCTCATCTAGAATATGGGTTAATTTAATAAGATTTTCGGCCTCAAAGTGCATGGCCAAATTGATAATTTCCATATTTTGCGGTAGTTTTTCAGTCACCTCATTTTTATTGGTCGAATTATCCATGGTTAAAACGGTTTCCGTCATTTGATCAGAATCCCCCTGGCCTTGATTCAAACTGACCTCATTTACCCGATGAATGGAGCTTTCATTTTCAATCGCTAATTCATGTTCCATTTTTTTGCTTATCTAAAATTTTTGCTTGACCAAAACTTACAATACTCATAAAGTGATTTTATACAATTTAGAAATATGTAACAGTATTTTAGACACTAAACTTTTATGTGTACATGGGAACAATCAATGAAAGACTAAACTGAAATGTAATTCAAATCGAAATTCTATAAAAGCAATGACTACTGCGATACGAAATACTTTAAACATATTTAATACACAGTGTGACTGTATTTAAGGAAATTTCTTATTATATCCTACAGGTTTAATTGTCCTTTTTTTTCCTTAAAGTCAAAAATCACCAAGGAAAATAGGATTTTTTCAGTAAGGGCCGCTGCCGGTTCTTAAAAATATTTTTGTTACAGTTTACTCAAAAAGGAATTAAAACCTCCCGTTAAAAACACTAAAGAAAAACAAAATAAACCAATAAAAATAATAACTATTTCGATATTATTTAGGACATAAAAGAATAGAGAAATAAACTGAAATAATTTTTAGGTAATTTTAACATACTTGAACACGATTTCGCACTTGGAACTTTTAACCATTGTTACCGGTAGTCTCCTCACCTACAGCTCTTTTCTTAGGTCATTCCAACTAGAAGAAAACGTTAGCTATTATTATTTGTTCCAAATCTTTGTAATACTGTCTTAAATCTTTATGGTGTAAAAAATGAATGCATTAAGTAATATTAATAATATAATGCTTTTAAAAACAATAAAGATTCAAGGGAACTGATCGCAATCTTTAAGAGAGCTAATCGAAACAAACAAATATCACGTTTTTCATCCCCAAATCATTTTTCATGGGGACTTGTCGCATCAAAGATAAGTTATCCCATTTTTATAATTTTTTAATTTCCTTAACCATATAATCCGGCGGTAAATGGCCAAAAACTTTTGAGCTTAAGCTGCCCTTGAAGTAACTTGAAACCATAATCGGTTCGTGCTTATATTTATGATTATGGTTTCTCTGTTATGCAAGATGGGAGGGGTAATGAAGAGAGTGAGTGTTCCATTGTCTGTGCGTGGTTTCTCCATAAACTTGTCCCATCAACAGCAGCAGCCCCGAACAGTTCCGAACAAACAGCCACAAGCGTTAAAAGTTGACCTAAGATTTGACCCTCGACTCTCAAGGGAAGCACTCGCCTTAAAAATTTAATTATGTCACAGCAAGAAAAGGAACACTGCCAAAGTGACAGAATGACAACAAACTTAAAACTGTGTGAGAAGAGGAGGCGGAGGCGGAGGCAGAGGCTGTGTAGAACATAAACGTAGCTCTCTCTTAATTGTGCACTTAGTGCTCGTAAACTCTGATTTAATAGTTGTTTTTATTCCGTTGAGCAATGCGACTGTTTAAGTATTCCCGTATAAATTGACTTTGTTGTTGCTTATAAGTAAATAGAATCGAAATTAAATAAAGCGGCTTAAAGTAGCACAATAAATAAAGTTTGGCTAATATATGAAAATGAATCTTATCCAAACCCATAAAGTAAGTTCCTCAATTATTATCTTTAGTAATAGCAAGAAAACAATCTAAAAACACTGCAAAAACAAATGAAATTTTGGCTGACTTTGGCATGGATTATCTATATCTTACAAAGAATTCAAAAATCTAAAAAAATAATATTCGTAAAGTTCAATATTTTCTAATAATTTATGCCAAATTTCAGCTCTCTAGCCATAAAATTACGAAAATGCCAGATTATTTTATTATTGCGGTTGCTCATATTTATAATTATTACAGTTTTTTAATCATTGCAAGGGACTGACTACCCATAAAATGAACAGGGAAATTCTCAGGACTAGAAAAAGAGAGAAGTTTCTACAATCGTTTGTTCAAAAGGCAGGGCTAAAAAGTGAAAGGGAGCTGGTTAAATTCACAAAGTGGTCAAATTTGTTAATTGTTTTTTCGTCTGTGCCCCAGGCGTTTATAGTGCATTTTTTTCAGTATTATAAAAAAATATAAATGCTTTGTGAACCGTCCGAAACCATCATCGAAATCGAACTCATCCCTGAGGAATAATGAAATTAGTTTTGAAATGTTAATTTGCACTAAGCAAATCGAATGTTTTTTTATATTTTAGCACTAATTTGTACTTGCATAGCTAAGCTTAATAAGTTAAAAGTTTTGATGTTTTAAAATTGACCATAATTTTTCACTAACTTGTGGTAAAAAAAAAATAGGAAAAGAAACTTGGGAAGAGTCGTGGGATTGTCAGGCAAACTTGTAAAATTATGATACCCAGAAAGCAACAAATTTTAATTGCAAGAAAATTTTCGTAATTTACCAACCAACACACACACACACACACACACACACACACATGGAAAAGTGTAAACTTGGGTATACATAAATACAAATGAAGTTAAGACAGCGTGAAGCAAAAATGAAGTGAAAGTCTGTGGAGTTGGCACAGTTCACAGTGGGCCAAAATAGCATCAAAAGTTAAGAAAATAATCCGTTATCAATGATACACGTAAGATAAAAGAACATAGGATTGTATTGAAAATTATTTGAATTCGTTTACATCATATGAAATCTAAAATATGACACAAGTCCTGTTTAGATTAGAGAACTTGAATTTAGTTTGTGAATTTAGTATCGGATTCCTGAGGATTCTGGTCAAGAATATTGGTATACCTATAAACCCAAATTTTAAATCAAGTTTTTATAATACAAAAAAGTCAAAATCTTAATGAAAGCAATTATCTAGTCTGAAACTATATCTAAAAATGATTTTATTATTTATTTATAAACATTTATTTATTTATTTATACCAGTAATTTAAACTGTATGTAATCATTAAAATTTATATATGTTTTTTGAAAATGTTCCCATTGTGCAATCGTTGAAAGTGATAAAATTTGCACAACTTTTTGGGAATCCGAGTTTGTGAATATGTGTGTGGGAAAATAAAGCGTGTAGGGCGTATAAATATTCAAAGAAAAGCTGCTTAAGAACGACCATCGCGGTTCCTGCTGCTTCGCCATGAGAGCAGGAGTAAATAGAAGGGTAAAGGATCCTTTCGAATTCACGTGTTGAGTGCACAATCTTGTATTTGGGTCTGTGTGTGTGCGCCATTTTTATTATGACATCCTAATATCTAGTAATTGTAATCTCACACAACTACAGACTAAGGAGACCACAGGAAACTTTTCCTTTTGCCAACAAAATAATAATAAAATAATTTTTCCAACTCATTAACTTGTACAACGTGTGTGCACACACACATACACACACACATAATAAAGCTTTGAATGCATTGGCCCAAAAAGATTTTTAATGGCAAAAACAAAAAAACTTAAAAGTTTAGAACAAAACTAATTTTAATAAAATTGATCTACCTGCTTTGTTCATAATAAATAAATAAATAATTATCGATTATAAAATTAATAAATCTTAAGAAAAGTCTATTGACCATGTCCAATTTATTTAATAAGAAATTGCAATCATTGATGAATTAAAAAGATTATTATTCTTACACTTATTTCTGCGTATATTTTTATAAATGAAAATCAATTACGCTGCAAACACTCAAACAAATAAAAACACTGAAAACAATTGAAATAAATGTTTTCGGTCTAATCAAACCGAAGATTTTTCGTCCTTTAACTATAACAAAATAAATGTCTTGTACCATTTGTCACAAAGGTATACTTATTTATATGTTGTAGGGCGGTAATTGAATGCAATTTATTGTTATAAATTGCTTTAATTAAAAGTCAAACAAAGGAAGCTTTTTGCTGCTGCTGGTCAAAGAATTGCAATAATTGCATTGGCTGCTGGATAAAAATAAAAATCACTAAATGCAATTGCAGGATTATGTCCTGCGATGAGAATTTTCTAGAAAAAAACAAAAAAAAAACTGTTAGCCAGGAGCGCAAAGTTTCAACTTGGGAATTGGAAATTGCATACAAATTGCAATAAAAAGTATTTTCATGGCTTTTATTTTTTATTTGTTTTCTATTCCTTCTTTTATATTTTTTATTCTTTGTTTTTACACTTTTTTTTTGTTTTTTCATTTTGTCAATTGTCTTTGGTTTTTTGGATACAGTTTGTGTTTTTGTCAAATATTTTATTAATGCGTGAGAGATTGTAAAAAGGACTTGGGCCAGAAGAACAAATAAAGGAAACGGTTGACAACTTATAAATTGCAATAAAGCAAACATTAAATTTACTACCGAAGTTTATATACTTTTTCAATCGCAGATTTATGGCAATTACAATTCTGAAAAATATATTCCGAACCGAATTTCATTAGGGCAGCTTCTAAACAAACAGTTTAACATATCACAAAATGAATCCTACCTACTTTTTTTTTTCTTCTAAAGTGTAAAAACAAACTGTTATCATTTCGACACTGACTTTTTGCCTCGTGTTATGTCAGCTCAGCCACGTCGTTTGCTATCCGGATTTGTTGCAAAGGTGACCATCTGGTGCCCCATCCGATTATATGTATGTAGGTCCCGTCTCTGACAACTGAACGTAGTGGACAAAATGGCAGACCAGACGAGACCAGAGACCAGACCCCAGACCGGGAACAGAACCAGGACCAGCTAAAAAAAAGCATCTTGCACAAAGCTAACAAAAGAGGTTTGTGCATTTTTCCACGTCGGCAATTTATTTGCAAAGAGAAATGGGTGGCAGATAGGCTAGGAAGTCCTGGGCCGTTGGGCGAAATACACTTTTGCAAAAACACAACAATAAATAAACTAAAGTACAGTAGTTAAAATTGTCCCTTTAGCCGGGAATTTATTTTATTTTAAAAATACAAGGAGTCTTTTTTAAGTAAATGCAAAAAATCTGTTTTTTAGGTATAAACCTGATCTTGAACTGCCCATCTCTGGGATCAACTTGGTTTATTTTTGATCAAAAATATTAATATTTTTCATCGTTAAAAATAAGCAACGTTACCATAACAGATCCTTAATTCTTTACCAAGAAATAATTGATAACTTCTTGTTTGGGAACTCTGGAACAATTGTTAAAGCAAAACTAAGTCTGATATCGTTTGGATAGTTCTTGAAACTTATAGACCCTAATTATTCGTTCTTCTCTTTTATATTTAAGTTCAACTTTTCTTTTCTAACACAAATCGTTTGTGGAACAAAGCTTCACTTTGTTAATAATTTGTATTGTCCATTTTCAACCACTGTGCAATATTAATGCTGTTGCCAAAACAGAAATGAAGCTAAAAACTGGAACTGGAACAGCCCTGGCCAGACCTAAAACTCTCTCGCTTCTGAAGTCTCGTTGGTTGCAGTGTCCTTGATTAATGTCCGCCGTGGGTTTTGTTCAAATATCCGTGTTTCCCCCTATTTATTTTTAAATCTCAAGTATTGCATTATTTTTTTCAAGCACGCATGTACTCTTATTTGGCAGGTATGCAGAGCAGCATCTGGCAAAATTTCAAAGGTTATAAAAATTGCTGGCTAAGTCCAGGCGATAAATTATTAATCTTTTCTTATTAGCAGTAATTTAGTGATCGGTTGACTTGTAAAACTTTCACAGAAATTATGGTAATTTCATTTATTGCAGCTGGAAGAGTCACTCATCAATTTAAATATTAAAAAGGAATTTTTGAGGACAGAGAATTTTTGTTTATTTTTATTTAATTTTTCAAGATGATATAATAAATTTTTTTAGATAACTTGACATTTAATTAACCAATTATTGAGGGAGTTTAGGATTATTATTGGACTATTTATAGGTATATTTTTTATAATATAACTTTCTCATTAGTTTGTTTGAAATTACCAGATTCAAGTACAAATTACTTGATTTTTTTTCTCTGTGTACTTGACAATGATATGATATTGTAAAGAACAATTTTAGGTTTAAGTTTGGCTTTGCCTAAAAGTTAAGCATTTTTTCTTAGAAGTAAAGTGTCGTCAAGTATTCTCATTACTTGCCTTATTCTCTTCTCGCTCAACCTTGCCCACTCAACTGCTCATTTTGTGTAATGCCTTGTGGCGGTGTTGCTAATTCCGTTACTTTTATGCACATGGCGTTGCCTACCCCATTCCCATTCCCACTCTCATTGCCATTTCCATTATCATTTTGGTTGTATGTAGACATGGCCATGGCTGTCTCAAGTACCTAGTTTGGCTTTGTTCTCACAGATGCTTGTGGTTCAACTTCAACTTGAGCGACATGGCAAACTATGCCAAAGATAGTCAGTCTCAGTCTCAGTCTCAGTTGCTTTTGCCTTGAGTTTAGCTCCGCCACCGCTGAACCACAAAACTCCAACTCAAAATAACAGCGGTCCAGCAAACTGACAAGTTGCTCAGGCCTTACTGATACTGATATGGGTACGTTGCCTTTGGCTGCCACAGCCGCTGCTTCTTGCTCTATGGAAGAAGCCTGGTCTAACGAGGAATGCGAGCGAATAAAGGATAAAGTGAATTATGTTGCTAGCTGGCCTACTTTGCCGATTTTGTGGACTACAAACTTTATAAATAATAATTTCTAGCATAGTTTTAGCAAATATTTTACGCTATACTCCTCCATCTCCTCCCACACGCACTTACATATCTTCAACGGCATCATTAAAAAGCCCTTGGCATTATTATTACCAACATAAAGCTAAAAACAATTTTGTATTCGGGTAATGTAACATATTGTTGGAGAGGGAACACTTGCCGGATCCTATGAATCAAAATAAAATACACATGTTCTTGTTTTTGAAAATTGTTAAAGACTTAAGATCGTGCAGAGATAACCTGCAGTTTTTTATGAATCTCGGAAGCGAATCTATTTTGAAAAACTATTATTTTTCTAGTTGACGATTTTTACTTAAAAATAGATATTCATTTAGAAGATATTTATTGATCGACCTACAGTTTTTTCCCGGAACTATTAGTAAATGCCTCAAGGCAACTATTACCTTGCGTATTTGGCTGAAATTTGATAGAGGCTTATTCTGTTTGTTACACGCCTTGCAAAATATTTTGACACCCAATGTAATTCCTAGAGGCAGAGTAAAAACAACAACAACAAGAATTTCACACATTGTAATTTTGCATGTGATGCTCAATTTTTAACGCATTTTCAAGTTTATTTTTGTTTCCCCAAACTGACTCTTTTGAGACAACGACAACGACGACAACGATTCCAGTTTTCTAACCTGGTTTTGCATGAGTCGAGTCTCTTTCGGTCTCGTCGGCGGAAGCAATGGTATCCGAGCTTAATCTAGGCGAAATAGATGACTAAATCCGTTAGTTGGCAGCAGTCAGGCATCCTGGCATCCTGGCATCTAGGCAATGCGAATGCGAACGAACCATGCCACTGCCACAGCGCTCAAGGCAATAATGTAGACGAAAAAGCTTGCAGTTGCAGCAGAAATAAGAGCGGATTCATTCGCCAGACAATGCTCCACTGCATATGCTTTGCTCTATAATAACGCACATATGTGTGTATGTGTGTGTGTGTGTGTGTGTGTCCGCCTGTCTATCTTACCATCTATTCAAATGAGGTTTGTTGGTTGGCTCGGCTCGGCTCGTCAGTTCCTTCTTTTTTTTTTTTTTCGACTAGAGCTCAGCTCTATTTGTAGTTGCATTAAGTTGGATTTTGGCCTTTTGCATTTAAATAAAATATCAAGTTGCCACATGGCGGAGTTATTGGACTCATGGTGCTTCTATGTTGACTTGCAATTTCGAATCGCATCATAAAAAAAAAAAAGAAAAGAAAAAACCCCGAATAGATAATGAAAAACAATCACATCATATTACTCTGCTGTATTTGGGATAATGCAATTTCAAACTGATTTTGATTACCAATCAAATAAAAAAGTAAAATGCTTATGCTGACGATAAATTTGATCTTTTCAGAGAATTACTTGAATCTGAGTTGAAATAAAAAAAATACAAGGTACGCCAACAAGGCGTTTAACTTTAGAATGCTTTAACCGATTTCAAAAAAATAAGGTGATTTATTAAATATGATTCATTTCATTTCATTTACACTAATTTTTGAATACAATTTCGATCAAATGACCGCCGCCATTGATCATTCAAAAACCACCCCTTTTTCGATTTTTTTTGACCATTGGCCAGTATTTCTGGTGATATACATAGTGTCCATTTCGGATGGTCTTCAGCTTTGAGGCATAAACTGGAAAAAATGTTTTACCAAAGCAGGCTCAGTGTTTTCGGACGGCAACGTTTTCTGGCCGAATTTTTTTCGATACGAAATTCACCAATTCAAAATTGAACAATTATTTTTGCATGTAAAGCTCAACAAGTTGAGCGCGTTCTTGTGGCGTGTAAATATTCATAATAAAAATGAAATAGATTAAAGTTTCTAAAACTGGTTTGGTTGTTAAAATCGGATAAGGCAAATTAAAGATATTCAATTTTAAAGTAGGGAAACTCTTGTTGGCGCACCTTTATCATAAAAAAATTCATTTTCTCCGAAAAAAAAGAAACGTTTGTTTTTAACTATACTTAATGTAATTTTTTTAGGAGGAAAAAAAGCACGAATAGGAAATGCATAGAAGATTATGATCAAATAAATTGCACTTACAATTAGCCCTTTTTTCCTACAGTCTTTTTTTTCGAGTTAAGCCAATATAGGAACTAGATGCAAATCGGATTTATGTAGAATTAAAAATTTTCAGTTCTTTGCCATAGATGGAAAGGCATAAATTACTATTATTATCATTATAGTTATAATGTGGCTCCGGATTTTATTTCAATTGATGTTTGTATACATACAAATGTAGGTACAAATGCGTTCTGATAGTTTGGAAAATTATGGTTTGTCCTTTTGTAGGAGGGACAGCGGCATCTTTAGTCTCTCCAAGCCCAATGGCCAAAGGATCCGAAATTCAAATGCAGCAAACAACAAATACAGCTATAAGGCGATTTCTGTTCGTTTCCAGCAAATTTGAATTGTTTTTCTTGTTTCGTTTTAGATGAGTGGGTTCTAGTAAGGTGTAAGAAAGGAGCAACAACCGAACTCAAATGCTATTGCATAGCTACCTTAAATGCTACTAAAAAATGAGAAGCCAGCAACAATACGACTACAAGAAAATGAAAAATGGCTCAGAGCTACCAGTGGTCTGAGCTGTTGGCCCATGTGTACGCCCAGATTTGTGCCTTAGTTGCCACTGTTGCTGCTGAACATAAATTTCTATAAAAAATACGAATTTTCCGTGGCAAAACAGCAGCCCAGCAGCAGCAGCAGGACGGCTAAAAAAAAAATGATTTAAAAAAAAAAAAGAAACAAAAAAAAATGGTAGTATTTGCATTAATAGCAACGACGACCACCGAGCCAAACAAGGCACGAAATGCAGTTGTGCTTGGTGGGTGGCCCGGAGTAGTGGGGGGGAGGATACATGGTCAGGCAGAAGGTAGATCACCGCAGAGGTTGTTATCATGTTAAAACTGCAGAATGCAATACGTTAGCTGGCCCACCGCAAGCAAGCCAAACGAACTAACAAAGTAAAACGGTTGGCCCTGGCAACCAGAGGCGAACATTGCCCGCGGTTGAGTAAGGATTTATATATTTTTAAAAGATATAACGCAGAGAGCGGAGGAGTACGACAAAAGCACACGAAATAAAATTCAGCGAAATATCTCATTTTTGTTATATCGAAGATTTCATACCTTTTTTGAACTCCATGGCAATCAGAGTTTCCATTCTAATAGTAATCGAGTTTTTAATAGATCTTTTCTATATCGATTAGTTAAATCAAAAATAATGTCATAGCTTAAGCCAATTTCTATATGTTATAGTGATCCAATCACTCCCTCAAGTTTCAATAATAACTTGTGATAACTTTGGAGAATTTGCAAGCTCTTCTTCTATGTCTTACCAACTATAGCAAAAAATAAACAATGTTCTTTTTTTTTTTGGTTTTTAAAAAGGGTAAAACCCGGAAAAGCTAAGCTAAATTCAGGCGGAGCTGAATTTGGATAGCGATTACAGTTTTCGTATGCACAAGTGACCGGAAAACTTACAAGTCTTCTCCCAGAAATGTTCAAGTCCATGTATCTCAAATAACATTGCATACTTTCAGGCAATGTAAGGGAAAATGCCATTGCCCAAAAATATATGCTTCAAATCGAAAGTACTTGGTACTCTTTAAATTTCCAAAATCCAATGTGTCATATGAATTGTTCTGAATATATTTAAAAAAATATGCACAAAATTTGTGGTTGTCTGCCTTAAAGATAGAGTATACAAGACTGGGCATGTGGGTGGCTTTTTAAATGTTTTGTTGTTGTTGTCAACACCATTGACTTTCACAAATAGAAGTAGAAGACTCATTATCATTATCGTTGTGTTGTTGTTGTTGTTGTAAAAGATTGCAAGCAACTACGGTAAGGAGAAAAATCTTTTGCCAGTTTAGGTTGCTTTCATTTCTCGGTTGCTGTAATTTGATTTTTTTTTTCGTTTATTTATTTTTATTTTTTTTTTTTTTCATTTTTTTGTTCACTTTGTTAGGGACGCGGCATTCATTAGGGCTAATATGAAATGTCATTTGCATGCGTTTGGCACAAAAGTGTGTAGGCCCATTTGGGTGGAGACAGAGTGTGTGTGTGTGTCTGTGTATTCATTTTGGGGGCACATTTATTTTCAATGGCAACGTTAAATAGCATAATGACTGCAATTGTGCCAAATTGAATCACTGCAATAGTTATACTATCACCAGCAAGTACTTCCGTAATGCAAAAGAAGCTAGATCAAAATATTTAGATACTCTGGACCGAACAAATCACAGCCTACAAACCAATCAAATTTAATTTATCCATGTCAACTTTTTTTTTATATGAATAAATGGCCAGAGCAAGAGTCGATCTCAGTTATTGATCCTAGTCAAGAAAAAACTCATTAAAATATTTGAAAACCTCTTTTAAATTTTGGCAATATCTTTTTTTATTCTCGTTCAATTCAGATTTGAAAAAATAAGGTTTGAGCTAAGTTATTTTAGGAACTTAATATGTTTGAAAAATCCAACTTTTTTTTATATTTTTATATTTGAAATAAATGCATTTTTTTAAATCTTAAAAAAATTATGACAATTGGGGCCATAATTTACTCATAATTTCAATTTCAAAGATAGAATTTTTTTTATAAAAATTCTTACTCAAAAATCGTTCCATTAATTAAGGAAAAAATAAGAATTAAATTGATATTGATATAAAATTAAAGATTTGGCAAAACCTTTAACTAAATGCAACAAACAGGCTCATAAATTGCTTTATATTTTTGACAGTTTACTCTTTGTATCTCTCACTTTATTTATGTTTCATTTCTATATAGTAGGTACATAGATATATATTCCTCTTTCCATACCTTTTATATATACTTTTTGTTCTGTCAAACAAACTCTCATACACTTTTGTTACTTTCAATTTGCGTTGACGTTTCCACTCACCAACACAAATTCAATTAGAGTTCGCACAACCCATCAAAGTTCCCCTCATAAACTTGGCTTCTTTTTGAGTATGACATGTACCTAACCTACAAATATTCCTACAGTGGATATATATATATATATATATGTTATATATGTAACAACAATATTTGGAATAGTAGTAAGGTCACATAAAAATGATACGTTTTTTAGTCCTTACCAATCATTTAAGCGTCCAAGTGAATCGTGACTTGACGATTTTGAATCCAACAATGGAACAAGTACAAGAACAAAACTAATTTTACAGACATACAACAAGATGTATGACGATAAAAAGAGATAGAGAGAGAGAGCAAAAAAAAAAAGAGCATCGTAATTCTGATTCCGACTTTCACAAAAAAGGCGGAGAGAAGAGAGCAGATGACTAGACAGCTGCACTCTGCTGCTCATTTGTAATCATTTAGGCGTTTAATTTTTCGGCGCGCGTTCATTACGTTGTCCTTTCTTGCTGTCAAGTTGTTTTTGCTGCTGCTGTTTTTTATAGTCTTCATAAATCTTAATTTTAGCATCTGCGATAGGAATGCGACGTGCGGACAAAACTGTACAGCAACGGTAAGGACAAGTACAGTCTGCTGTCATCGGTGCAATCCTAACAGAGAGAGAGAGAGGGAGAGAGAGAGAGGCAGTGAGGTGAGAAGTTATGCTTGGAGGAGTTCACGAATCACTCATCCCGGATCGCTTTTCAAGTTTACAGCTGAGCAGAGTTGCACTTTTGATGTTAAAAGCTGGCCAGAGGGCGTGATGCTGTTGTCGTCGACGACGGATGAGCTAACTGAATTTTATCGCAACACGCACACACACACAATAATAAAAAGCCCGAAAACTTGAGCTTTACATCTGAATTTTTAATACCCTTTACCATTCATTTAATGGCGCCATCTATGGGCAAAACTCTGAAGTAGTCAAATTGAAAAGGGACAAGACAAAAGTCTACAAAGCCTCCTACCAACTCTGAGATCCCTGAGATCTGAGATGGAATTGACAGTTGATCCTGCGTTATATTGGCAAAATCCATTATACCCTTGGTACTTTTAGCTGCAGGGTATAAAAACTACAGCAACAGCCGCATTGGCAACAAAATGGCACAAGTTTGCGCGTTAAATTTAATGTTCGTCGTCTTTTGTTGTTAGTGCTGTTTTTTTTTGGGGGGTTCGGGGGGTGGAATCGGTGGATGTGGGGGAGAGTTTTTGGCTAAATCACACCCAAACTTTAATTTTCGCATTGGCAAGGAATTTTTGAATTGTTTTGGATGTGGGGGGGAGGGGGGCGCTACTAAGCACCACTTACACGCAAAATGTCCCCAAAATTTTGGTCTGTCTCATTTTGTTTTCTTTTTTGTAACTTATTTATTTTTATTTATTTGTTACAAACCCGAGGCTCGTTAGCACTTGCAACGCATTTTGAAAGCTTTTAGTTGTTAAGGTGGCATAAATTTATTATTCTCGTTGTATTACTTGTATGTGTTGTATTATGGCATTAACATTCCGAACGTAAAAATGTAAGTTCCGGCAAGGATAATTTAATCTGCTTTGAGGCATTGATGTCTCTGCCTAATTACCATTTCTGAGATCTACGCGAAGAAGAACTTTAAATAAGCTTGGGCGCCACCTATGGGAGAATTAATTTGGAACTTTAATCTGTATAATTGTAGTCAGGTTATTAGCATTTGAACTTGAATGATCTCCATAAAGAGAGAAGGAAGAGGCAATGATGCTGCAAACTGAGTCATTATTACAACGAATATAATGCAAAAGCATCCAACCATCCATTCTAGTCCTGGCTGCAACTCTTGGCTGATGCGGATGTTGGAAAACCAAGCTGTCATCTCCGCCTTTTTTGCCGCCAAGTTTTTTTCTTTGCTACGATTTGTGTGTGTGTGTATGTGTGGCGGATATGCCCATGCGAGCAAGTTGAAGTTCTGCCACAGCAATTTCCTCTAAACGATTCTGACTTGTTTTTTTGCGGGCTGCTTTTCTCTTTTGTTTTTATATCCTGTACCTATAGCACAAAGGGTATAATAACTTTTAAAAATATGTGTGAGTGTGTGTGGAACAAAGAGAAAGAAGCTCTTCCTTCCCCTGTCACATGTACATAAATGTATATGCATATGTACAAGTATACTAATCAGAATCAGCCTGACATATCTGTCTGTTCAAAAAAACATGTATCTTTGGGCTTATAATTAGATCAAAAACATTAGAAATATTGACAAAAAAGCTCAGTGCCTTGGTTCATTTATATATTCTTGATCAGCATTAACAACCGAATAGATTTAGCCCTGTGTGATGATAAAACAAAGCTCACTTTTTTCGTGGTTTCTTTTACAAGAATATAAAGTAGCCCCTTGCCAAGATGATCCATGAGTTATCATCACAAAGTGCAATTGTCAGAAAGTGTCATTGGCTGGCGTTGTCATCGCTGCCATAGCAGCGACTGCAACTTGAATATACCTAAATGAGTATCCGCATCCGCTTTGTATTCATAGGTGCATGCCACTGCCGTTCCTTTTTTGCCGTAAGCAATTCTCTTTGGGGTAAAGCGTCACCTTTGTGTTGCATTAAGCTTTGTTTTTCACTGCATCCAGGAAGATAGAGACACACACACACACAAACCCCAAGAGTGGGGCTTGATTTACTCAGTTGACTGCTGCGAAATAAAAAAATGGATTCAGGACCGTAGTCAGATTTAGTAAGGCGGCCAGTTGATTAGCAAGTTGGCAGGCCTCAAGCCACAGAGCTGCTTTTTATACTAATACCTACTAAAAGAAAAAATATTCAACAAAAGAAATAAATGAAGAATCAAAGTGTAACTACTTAATAATTTTCTATTTTTATTGGAAAGCAATTTGGTGTCCGAATTATCGAGCTTGTACTGTATATACTTTATAGAGCCGGAAAAGCTTCCTTCACTATTTTACGTTACCTCGTTTTACAATTTAAGCCTGCTTAAGATACTTGATATTTCCATGGACTTAAATGAATAAATTTCACATGAGGTTAGACGACAACAATTATATATATGTGTATGGTAATGTACCTAAGCGAGGTTTCAGTTTGAGGGCACACTAATCCAGTAATTTCATCAAGAATCCCTATCACTTTCACAACCTCATGCACATTCACATAACTGCCAGCCACGAATGACAAATACATTGCGGCTCGCCGGAGCTTGCCTCGATGGTGGTCAGAGAGCTGCGGCTTTGGTTTATAATAGTTGCAGCCAGCCAGGCAGCGTCTGTCTGTCAGTTGTGACATGGACGACTACGATGATGATGACGGCGATGATGATGGCCATGGCGACATTGAGAAATTGCCATGAATTCATTTCCATCCATCCATCCATTCTACTCTGCCCGCCTTGCGTCTCTAAATCCAAGCCATTTCACACGATTTGAACATGTGAGTGTGTGAACAAAAAAACCACCTGTCTGAGGAATACGAATACGAAAAACATAAACAAGACGCGCAAAACCAAAACACCCGAAGCCGGTGGTAATGGCCCAAAATGGCTTAAACTTTGAGTTGGGTTAGAAGGTCTTTTTGTCTGGCAACATTTTGTTTGCGCAGGCGTCATAAAATCCTTGCAACATCTAGCATTTTCGAAAAGCTTAGCAACATTTCGAAATTATAATAGTCATACCTGATCCGATTTTTAAATAACATATTAAATTGGGTGAGTCTTTTTTTTCGATTTCTCTAGTTAAAAAGGTATTGTATTTTATTCGTTTTCCCATTCCATAAATTGTTTAAATAAAATATATTAATTTTCTATCGATTTGTATTTTCTTGAGTGTAGTAGTTTTGACTTAGTTATCTGGGAATTGTCATATACAAAAGGCAATATTTAAAAAATAAAATAGAAAATAAAAATTCACATCGTTCGCTTTCAGTTTAATTTAAAAACATTTTGATACAATTAATCGGCTTGCGTTCACTTTCAGATACAAGACTGGAGGTCTGAATGCAAGATAATCTAAATTTAGATGCTGTATGTAAGTTGAATGAAAATATAATAATATTCACATATTTAATATTCTTATGCTTGTTTAAAAGGTTCGAAGAAATTCTTCCCCCATTTTAGCGGGTCTTCTCCTCAAAATAAATACATATTGCAATGCCTAAGGCCTACGGCTAATTGGAGTAACGGAAACAAAGCCGGACTGTACCGATCAATTGATTTATTGATAGCTTAGTAAGCTAGTCAGCATGCCGGATGTCAGTCCCATTCACAAACCCGGCACTTCATTCAAGCCTCGTAGCCTGGCATTACAGCGGCGTCTGGTACCAAATTTACTTCGTACGATACTCACAATGCTAGAGGACGCTCATCGTCCAATGCGTGACACGGAAATCATATCGTCACTATGTATGTCTTTCCGGCGTACAGATCCAGAGTTTCAGCGTCAAGTGAGGATCAATCTTAAAGATGCTGTTACCTATGGCATACTTAAACGTCAAGCGGATTGTTTTTCATTACGATCGAAGCGTCTAAATGAGATCATCTCTTCGCTGGTTCCCGAAAATAATTGAACTGAACTAATGTGGACTAAATAGAAACAGAAAATTCCGATCATTTTATCCAAATATTAATATTCCGACCAACCAATGAACCACCCTAAAATACATTTAGAAAATAAAATCGATTGAACTCCCAACAAAAAAAAAAAACAAGATTCATTTATGGCAAATAAATTGCAGGTATATAAAATTCAGTAATTAAAAAATCGGAAAAGTTATCTAAACTTAATTTTGGCACAAAGTTTTATTTAAAAAGCCTTAATGACTACGCCAGTTGCAGAAAACTTTATGCGTTTTGGTTTCAGAAATATGGTGCATATTTATTGGACTTTGGATTTTAATTTAATATTATTTCTTTAATAATCAACTTTTATTATAGTCCCCTTTATATAATTTAACAATGCATACATTTATAAATAAAATCCCTTTTAGAACATTTAATTCAACTTTCAATGCAATGCCACTAATAAAATAAATAAATAAAAATGTTGATTTAATCACATATGATTTACTTAAACCATTGTAAGTAAAATAAAAATAAAAACAGTTAAGTCTCATTGTTCAATTTTGTTGGTACTGCTATATACATAGTAGGAAGAGTTGGCGGCCCTGATGTGTGAGCCCAAAAGTTGTTTATCAAAATTTAAGCCCTTGATGTTGTATTTTACATTTAAACTGCGACTGCGCAGGTTTTTCATAAGCGATTTGTGTAAATACAATGCGTTATAAATAAATAACCTGGTATTGGATTTTTGTGTGCATCAGGTATTGGCAAAATGAAAACTAGCGGAACCGAATTTGGAATACCCTATAACTTGTTTGCAAGCGATTACATTCTTAATTAGCATTCACAAGTGTCAGTCAGTACAACTCGTTTGACGTTCTGAAAAAACAGTAGAAAACGCAATAGATTTGACTGAAACAACGATCGAATACAATACGCCTATTAAATCGAATCGTTTATAATAAAATCTATAATATCGCTGAATTTCTTTCGCTTTTTATATTATTATTAATATTATATTATTATATTATTAATTCCCCTAAAATCGCAACTCGGCTGTTGATGCTGTACATTTCCTAAACGAACTATATCCTTTTTTACGATGAGTATAGGGTATAATCATCGGTATTCCCTTTAAATGGCATAAATCCCAATGCACAAATACACAAAACACATACAAATATGGAAATATGGAAAAATAATGTTGATATCAGGAACCGAAATTATTAATTTTGAAGTTCAAAAAAATTTTGGAAGGAAGGAAGGAATTGTGTTTTATTTTTGGGTGAGTAACAAAACATGTAAGGGGATCTTTAAAAATAACAAATTTTTTAAATAAAAAAAAAAAAAAATAGGGTAAAATCCAAACTCGGCCGGATCGAAATAAATATCTTGAATAAATGCATTTACTTAATTAGAATAATATAAGATTACCTGGTCTAAATTCAGTTTTCTTTGTAGGGTTAAAACTTCAATGAAATAATTATAATTATTTATTATAGTTCAATAAGAATGCGCGAACATTTAAGCAGAAGAAAGTACGGGAAATTGGTTTTTTACGGTCAATTAACTTTTAGAGGGAACAAAGAACTTAAAGGAATTTTTTCATTATAATATTTGTTTTCATGAAATGCAAAATTCTAAAACTGCTCTGAATCTTTGACTTAATGGTAGAGAGTATTTAAATGTCCTTTCCACTTTGCAATTGTATTAAGAATTATTTTTGTTGCTTATTTGAAACAGTCGAAACATTTAAAACATTTTATGGGTGAAAAGTATACAACAAGAGTTTAAACTAATAAACCTCGATATGGCCACAAACTACAAACTGCAAAAGCCGGAGTAATACTTACTGATGTCGCTGGAAAGTTCAAGTGCCAGTGGGTGGCGGCCAAGTGGGCGATCCGATTCGGTTCGGTTCAGTTGTCAGGAACTAGTCAGTACCCTAGCCGGTACCTTGACAGGCAGGCAGGAACTGCACACCATGGAGCATTAAGTTGTGAGACCAAGTCAAGCCCAGAGACCTGACATTGTGTGTGTTTGGGTGGGTAGGCAAGTCAAAGTTCAAACACAGACCGTGGCGTCGCGTCGCAGTTGCTACTCTCTGGATTCGTGTTGAATGGGGCAAAAGAATGGGCACTTGTAAATTTCTTACGAGCCAGGAGCAGCAGCAGCAGCAGCAGCAGCAGCATATGAGCGGTATTCCGAGTGTTTTTCCACAACACACACATACTGCATGAAGTTGTTGAAGCTGGCACATGGCCACGTACAATTAAATCAAATTACCTTGAGTACACTTGAAAGGACTGCGACTGCCACCCCGCAGGTCTTCATATTACTATCACTAAATGGAGGAGACGGGCGAGAGACGGAAGAAACCTGACTGGAGCTCTCCCTGGTGGTGGTTTATTTCCGTCACTGGTCAATGAACTTGAAAAGACAATTTACGGATCGAGGCGGGGGGGGCAAGGTGATGGCTATTCTTTGTAATTATAAGACTCATTGAAACTAAACTTATTTGTACTCTGCTAAAAAAACCAGCAGATTGGATATATGTTTATGATAAAAGTTGCTTTATAACCAGTATATGGTAACTTTGACGTCAAATAAAAGATCCATTATAGTCGAATATGGTTCAGATTCAGATGATGTCCCTAGGGTTTACCAAATGGAATTGTGATAAGAGAATGGGGGCGAAGTGGATGTTTATGTCGACCGCGAATACGCATTTTCCTTCTTTTATTTTTTTTATTATATTAGAAAAGCCAACACTAATGTTAAGGTGTGCAGCAACAACAGCATCAATGAAATCAAATAAAAAAGTGTCAGTCTCATTTTGCCTCAAGGGTAAAAATATGCCATGCAACATTTCGAGTTTTTGGTGAGGGTGGCAAGGCAAGAAAGATGTTGGCGGTAACATGATTATTCACTTTAGCAAAAAATCAAAGCCAAACGTTGGGGGCAGACGCATATTAAATACACTTTACATAGGTTGGCAATCGGCAATCGAAATTTCACAAGTCCCTGCGTGAAATTTCTGGTTTAATATTTCACATTCGATTTTGGTTTTTAATTCTGAATAACCAAGAAAAATAAATAATTATACTTTTTTAAATAATTATTTGGAATTGAAACAAAAGCTGGAAATTTTAAATATTTTCTTCGGTTTCATTTAACTATTTGCCAATTTTTAATAGAAATATTGATTAAAGAGCTCTCACCAAAATTTGTAATCGGATTTAAAACTTAAAACTATAATCGCTTGCCAGCCTAGGTTTTTTATTATGGCTACTATGGCTGAAATTCGATAAAGCCCAATTCTATAACTGATCCGAACCTGTATCCTAAATGTCCAATTAAGAATATCACTATACAATAAAGTGCTAATTATTTATAATCAGCTATTAATCCTGATGAAGGATATATATTTATATTGTACTTTATAGATATAACTATGCATATTTTCAAAAGTATTTATTCCCTTTGTTCTATAAGGTACAGGATATAAAAATTCTAATGGCAACACTATGAGACAATCACAGCAAATGGGGCTGAGCTCTTAGGGGCGAGTGCCCAAATCCAAAACAAAGGAATATGCTTAAGGGTAATGGAAATAGCGACGCAGGCGCCCAGCCGCCGCGGCTGTCGTCATTGAGGGCACACAAGGAAAAGCCGCGCCAGCAAGTCGTTGACTTTGTTAAGGCATATTTATTAACACAAGCTCGGATGATGAGAGGGCGGCAGTGTGGATAGATGTCTGCTTGGCTGGCTGTCCTCTATGCTGATTGCTCCCCGCCTTGTACTTCTTAATTTCATCAACAACTACAGCAGCGGCAACAACAGCAGAGCAGAGCAGCATCAGAATCAACATCAATAGCACCATCAGACAGGGTTTTTTTCCCATCTCAATTCAATTGTCCCATTTCTATTACCCTTCACCGCTTTCCGTCGCCGCCCGTCGCTAGCCGGCGCCACTTTGTCGCGACGCTTTTTATATGATAATTGAAGCAAATTGTTAGATGAGTTGGCATTCTGTCGTCGTCCTCGTCCTCTTTGTTGTTGCCGTTGTTGTTGGCGTTGTCTATTTCCTTGGCTTGCGCTATGGCCCCCCAGGACAAATCAGTGGGTGAGTTGCTTGGGGCATCTTATTTTTTTTTTTTTTTTGTTATTATCTTCCGCCTTCTTCTTGGGTATGCTGCCCCAATTATTTAGTGAGACTTTGTTGCTTTTCAATAACAACAGCCAAATAAAAACAGTGATTATCCAAGTATCATATTTCATTCTTAATAAAAATAAATAGTAAGTTTTCTACCACCAACTACAAATATTATTTGGGATCTTTCAAATATTCCATTACGTTATTTTTTAATTATTTCTGACCCTCTCCTTCCCTACTCATTTCACAATAAAAGTACCTTAACCAATAATAATATTATAATTTTTTATGTTGATTTATTTTTATTATTGCGGGTCCGGAATTTATATATTTTTGAAATTCCTTGAACAGTTATTTTTAATATATTAATTTTATATTGTGTTTTATTTTGCAATTTTATTTTTGGTTCCTGAAAAAAAGATTTCTCTTTTATGCAACTAAAAAATTTTATTTGACTTTAAAATTCTAACATTATTTTTACTTTTAACAAAATTTACTTTCCGCCTCTAAATAGGCTCCGTCCAACTTAAGATTTTCTGGTATTTTTTGTGTCATCCAAAACAGGATAGATTATTATGATTTCAGTTCAAAAAAAATTGCTTTCAATCACTCGACGATGACGACTCCTGTTCATTAAAAGATTAAATTCAATAAAGGTTTAAAACTTTGATTCCTTCTTCTGTGGACCAATCTGATAATAAATCTGATGAATGCATCTTACTTATTAAGTGTTTAAGATGTCTGTCTATAAAAATAAATAAAATTGAATAATCGCTCAATGAACTGCAAATCGCAGTATGAACTTGTGTCGCATCTCCTTTGTACAGGCCATTTCTTCGATTTTTTGCTTTCCAAAAATAAACAAATATCAATACTTTGGACCTGAACCGAGCTGAGCCGAGCTGAGCTGAGCTGACAGAGTAGAAGCATACGCTTCACTTAGTTAAAATCTATCAATATTTATTTATAGAATTTTGAATGGATGTTATAGAGTTGGCAATATTATTCCAAGAGCAGTTTGTTCTAGGCTATCACCAGCACCATTTTGGGCAGCCTCGGTTGGCGGTAAATGGAAATTCCAAACGAGTACGCCATCTCCGCCGCCAACATCAAAGTGTAAATTTCTATGTTGAACTTGATTATTTAGATTCTGTACAAAAGCATCGATTTGTTCGTGGTCAATTCGATGCAAAAGTTGCTGGCCAATTCCAAAAGGTTGCCCCTCCTCTTGTGGCTCACGCTGCTCTTGACGACGCCGGGCACGAAATTGTCTGGGTCGAAAGGGGTTCATTTTCACTTGAATTTTGAACTGTTAATGGGGAATGAAAACCTAGGAAAAAATTTGCAAAAATTCAAAAAAATTATTCGTTTTTGGGAAATAAAAAATAATTAGGTTGACGGGGATTTTACAATAAATTTCCCTACAACAACGAAGCTGTTCCGATCTTAGTAGACTTCTTCTAATTCTATAAACTTAAATATTGCTGAAACCTTTAAGCAATTCAGATCAAATTAAAAAAGATCTAAGACCGGCAAAAATTTATTTATTCAATACAAAATAATTTTTTAAAATATGTATAAAGGAATATAAAATGCATTAATTTGTTTTTAAGTGTAAGATTATCAAAGCTGCAAATTAAAATCACAATTGGTTTCTGCTAAATGCCAACTAATAGAAAACTAAGCCAGAGAAAAGAACTTGGTGGGTGGAAATTAGTTGCATATGCTTTTACAACAACATAACGAAACACAAGACGTGTTTGCACTAATTTGGCCAAAATAAACAGCTGGCTAGCCCATGTTTGTGTGTGTGTGTGTGTCTGTTTGTGCAGAAAACTCGTCATAACTTTCTTATCAAAAGTTGGTTCTGCTACAAAAATCTAGCACGAAAAAAGAGAAAAATATTCTCAGAAAACTTGTAATAATTACGTATGGTCTCATTTGTGTGTGCGTGTGTTTATATATATATATGGATATAAGAGTGGCACAGGGTGATCCTAAAATTGACAAATAATATATCCTGAATATAATGTAAAATCTCTTTCTAATCTGAACTAAATGTCTATCTATCAAATGATATTAAAATTAATGTAATTATTATTGAAAATACAATATTATTTAAATAATGAGCATGATTTAGGAATATTTATTGTTTATATTGCGTATTTCAAAATATTGTTACAATTCCCGAGTTATTATTATTATTATTTTGAGTAGGAAAAACCTTAATATGCGTTCTTAAAATCAGATATATTTGCAAAATAAGGAACGCACTAATGTGTGTGAGTTGTCCAAAAAAACAAAGTTAGGAGGTTGGCCGGATTGTTTGTTGGTTTGCTGACTGATAGACGGATGGACGGACGGACTAACTCACTTGCTGGCATAACATGCATGAAATGTAACATATGTTAGACTTTGGCTCAAACTTTGAAAGAGCTTTGCGTCTCAGTTTAAGTTCTACAAAGTCAAGTCATCTTCATTCGCCTCACCCCATTCCATCCCATCCCATCCTGTTCTATCCCATGATGATGCTACATATACATATTTACCAAATTAAGCTTGGAATGAGCCAAGCAACTCATATGTGAATGGTGGCTTTGGAATCTTCTCATACATTCTTATATATGTATAAATGTATATGGTTTTGGTGGATGAAGGCGCACACAATTCAACAGCTGTGGCAACGCACAGTTTCACTGTCCATACCACACCACATATGCCCTTCCATCTTATTTCTTTCTTTTCTTTCTTTTTTTTTTGTTGGTATCCAGTTGAGCCTTTCTTATTATTTGGGCTAGAACAGACAGAGACCCAAATGTAAATAATATGCTTTCTTTTTAGCATTAACATTGTCTGTTTGGTTAATTTGTATTAAAGCTATGCCAACTTTAATAATTAACATTAACAATCTATACCAACTGATGGCACCTAATGTCAAAATAAGAACCATCAATAGGAAAACATGTGTATTGTATAACAAAAAAGTTACGACAAAAGAGGCAACATACGCGACAAAAAAACACTTTCATATACATACGATGCAGACTTTGGATAAAGCCGAATATGGAATGCTCAGCATCTTCAACTTGGGACACCACAAAAATAGGCTAATCTCTCGGAAACTCAATGGATATTTAGGCAACGCTTGGATATTAATAAGATCATAAGAATCTGATAATTTCATATCAATAACTAAATGACTTCTTGAGAACAAATAGAAGACTTATGAACCCCGAACCTTAACGATATTTTGAAACAAAAACACTATTTAGGTACAGGGTATAAAATTGGAAAAATGAAAAAAAAAGAAGAAGGAAAAAAAGAAAAAGCCCAAGAACTTTGTCTCAACTTTTCGATGCACAGCGACAGCCGTTAAAGACGGCGTTCTATTTTGTTAATAAAAATAAAAGAAAATATGGAAAAAAAAACAAAACGAATTATACAAGTATATATGTATGTACATGCCTAAAAACGGCTTGTCGAAAATAAATATGGCTTCAAAAAATAGAACGAAGGGCGTTGGCAGTCAGTCGCCTTTGGTTCTATACCGGATATCTTCGATATTCCAAACACGTACTTGCGCTATAATTATTTTGTACGTGCGCATTGTACGGATCTTTGCCCTGCCAACGTCATCGTCATTGTCAACGTCCTTATCGTTATCCTCGTCCTCGACCCACCCAGCAAAGACAATGTTTAAACTAAGTACACAGCCACTAAGGCAGTAAGCGAACTGACGTTTGAGTAAAAGTTGCGTTTTATTTGTATTTTTATTATTTTTTATCCATTCTGAAGACAGGCCATACTTTAAGTTCGAAGAAAAACATACACTCAATCAAGGATAAGCCACTGCGTTCCGACGTTTTAATACCCTGTCCGATTAGGATACAGTATCGGAGCATTTCTAGAATGGGCACTATCGCGCCATCTTGTGTCTAAACACAGAAGCAAACTTTTTTCAACTGCACAGTGTCTATAGTTTTAACCATTTCTGAGACAAACAGACAGACGGACAGGCAGACAAGGCTAAATGGGCCGATTTGACTGTTGATCCTAATCAAGAATATATGTTCTCTAGAGGGTTGAAAGTAGCTCCTTTTCTATTTTACATATTTATTATTAATATATAATATTCATTGCTATATATATATAATTTTTTTTAATGCATGGAGAATTATTCTCACTTACCTTTTAGCTTCTCTAAACAGAGTATGAATTTTATAAATATATTCGAAATAGATTTTCCAGTTTATATTTTTATGAATAACATTTAAAGTAATTTTTTTTTGATATGATAAGGGATGAGAAAAAAAAATTTAGTGATTTGGAAAGCAAAGGTAAATCAATTAAATACAAGAAAAAACAAACCAAAAGTCGAACTTTCTCTGTAGGTCTTACCATCTCATCAAGAATAATTATAATTATTATATAGGGTCAGAAGTGTTTCCTTATCTGTTTTTAGTAGAATCTTTCCACATATTCAACGCAGATGGCTTTAAAATTTTCCGGTGAAAAATGAAAGTGAAGGACAAATATCTTTAAGGACATGTTGCAAACCAAAGTCTTATAATTTTTAAAATTTAAAATTTTTAAAAGTCTCAAATTGTAAAACTTAAAATATACAAAAAATTTTGAAATGTGGCAATTAAGTTTTGAAAAAATATATCACGTCATTTATATTTTCCGACTGTTTAAATTATGTCAAGCTTAACAAAATTAGTTGAATTCGTGATTGAATTCTTTGGTTGTTTTTAGTGGAAAAAAACGCGACTTCCCGTTTTATTTTGTTTGCGTAAAATTTATTATCTGGCACTTTTAGTTCGGCCTCGTGCCGACAATTCGTGCGGCAAGCTGCCTCAACTCGTAGCTAAATTTTAAGACCAACTGCAGTCAGTTAAAAAGAGTGGAAAATTTTTCCTACCAATCCCAAAGTGATGGTAAGTTTAATTTGTCTTCTAAGCAGCATGCATGCATGGTACACCAAATCTCTATAAACGGTGTGAATTACGGCACCTTTTTGTTAGTCCCATAGCCCAAGGCCAGGGATGCTATACGGTATGGCGTAATGGCGTGCTTTTGTGTCCTTTATAAAAACAATAATCCAGTTAATGATGGCAGTGGTGGTGGTGGTGGTGGTGCTTGGATTAACTGATTTTCAGCCCCCCATGGTGGCCAATATGGTATTTCATATTTAGGATAAACGAGTTTTCTTGTTTTTTTTTTTTTGTTTTCTTAATAATGCCCTTGCCTAGGGCCAGGATCCGTCAGTTACACTTGCCACAAATTCGCTTGTCCCATACCTTAAAAATCATTTTGTTGATTTTCAATTTCAGCTTATTATCGACTAGTGAGCCAGTAAAAAAGTGGTTTACAAAAGTGATACTGTCTAGTGGTTGGACTACGATATTAAGACACCCATTATTAAGGTATAAAAAGTTCAATAAAGTCTACAAGTAATAAGGCAGCGGGAAGGCTGATACTTAATAACTATAACTACCATATTCAAATTAAGAAAACTGAGTAAGTACTCAACCTATTTTTATCTACCACAAAAAAATATAAATAAAAAGTTATACCTATATATTTTTAGGAGCAGCTGATAACTGAGTTCTGTTAAAGGTGCAGGCAAATGGCGGCGGGACGCGGCGAAGATGGCAACAGCTCTGGCAATGTCAAAAGCAATATTAATGGTAACTGTAATGGGAATAATCCTACAAACAATGGAGACTCGGTTATGTCGTCGTCAGCAGATGCAAACGTCTTGGGTGTGACCAAAAATAGAAGTCGCGTTACGGTCCAGACACCAGTTGCCGCAGTTGCAGTTATGGCCGCTACTGGAACACCCTATACCCTCAACTATTTGGGATCAAAGCCTTCAATGGCGCTGTACCAGCGTCCGTCTAATAGTTCTACAATAAACGGGGGGGCTACCAGTGTCTACAATTTGCGTAGTTTTCCGCATGGTAGTATACCGATTGGAAATCTTCAGCAATTTGCGACCACAGCTCAACAACATCTTGGAGTGGGTATACGCGGAATGGGGCTACTGCCCAAGCCCACCTGCAGTGCGCCGGCTCAGTTTGGCATGCAACTACTTCAGCCAAGGGAGCCGTGCGAACTTCAGGTGAACGTGGTTACAGCGGGATATACCTCCACGGGTCTAATGACCCTCCCAGGACCCAGCCAATCGCAGACTGTGCTGCGTGGCCAACCGCTTCTACGTACTCCCCAGCAGGCCCAAAGCCACTGCCAGCTGCTATCAGAGCACTCGGTGATCAAGGCACAGCAGCAACGATGGCGACGTCAACCTTTGCCGGATCTGTTGCGTGCCGTGTTGGCTCTAATGCGTGAGATGAAGCGTTCAATTAGTTATCCTGAAATAATACATACTTTGGCGCTACGCTTACAGCGTCCTGAAGTCGAATTGAAACGCCATGTACCGCACACTTTACATTCGGCCGTTACCAATGGATATTTACGCAAGGACGGAAATCGATATTCTTTGCTCTCCGAGCAGGAACAGATGGAAATCATGAAACGCAATCAAATGGCGGCCGAACGAGCCAAGGAGCTGGAGAAAGAGCCTTTATCGTGGCGCAAACGTTAAACTGTTTGGCTTAAGAAATCGCCACTTTTACAATTATAATAACAGCCAAAAAAAAAAAGTTACGGTATAGCGGGAACTACTAAAGCCTTCCTCACATTTTTCAATGCGTCATAAGATAAAATTGAATTGTTATAGTTTATTGAATTATTTTTGCTAACACTTTGGATCAAAAAAAATTAAAGTTTGAGAGTAAATTAGTTCCAACCGGGACAATTTTTATATTTTTGAAGTGAAAACTTTTTTTTTTTTGTAATTTTAAACTTGTGGAAACGATATTAAAATAGTGCAATTTCATTCACACGATATATATTAAATTAGTAATAACATTTTAATGGCGTTGGCTTTTGCGGAAATTGTTTATTATTATTATCATCTACCAAGATGCTATTGTGACTATCTAATTTTTATTTATTAAATTGCGACGCTGGTGATAATACAGTCTCGCTCACTATTACCGTCACGCATCTTTATCCTCGGCCTGTTCAGAATCGGAGCCTTTAATTTTAGTAGATTGCTTAATATTTTTTTTCGCATCTGTTTTTGGGGAGCTACCAGCGTTTTCGCAACCTTCAACTGTTGTAGGTGGATTTAATTTTTCAACAGATGCAACATCAGTTTTTGAGTCATGTTTTTCTGTACCTTCCTCATTGATTGGGATTGGACTTGTTTTTCGAGGTTCATTTGGATCCAATCGATGTTGGACCACAGAGTACCGCAAGTTTTTTACTCGAATATAACCATAGATGAGTGCATCGTTGAGATTGACGGTTATCTGGCGCTTCAGCTCTTCGTCCTTCCTATCCAAGCGTTGGGATAAAGCCTCAAAAATCTCATGTTGGGTCAACGGCTGCTCCGATTCGGCCACAACTTGCAGTATATTGCTCAAAAGGTTTGGTATTAATTTCCGTTTCTCGGGTCGATTTACACTATTTCGCAAGATGTTACCCGGATCAGCCATGTTTGGTGATGCAATACCTTTAATTTTTGATTTCCAGCCAAAAAATTAAAAAGTATACTTGACTGAAAGCCTACTTTCCTAACATAGGTAAATTTCGTTTTAAATTTTTAAGCTTATAGCTTTTTTTTTAGCTTAGTAGTCTCTTCTAAAAAATTAATAAAATAGAAAAAAAAAAAACCATACTAAAATTTAGTTTGCCTTGTAAAGCAGTCGAATTGGGTAATTTTTTGTACTTACTTTTATAATACATCGAAATTTTTAGTCAATTAACCATTTGCAAAACAAAATTGAAACTATTTCGTACACAATTCAAACAATGCAATTTTTGAATCTTCTAGCAAACAATTTAGATTTCAATTGAACCTCACAATGTTTAAAGATCACACTTCATTCAAGGAAGTTGCGAAAATACTCATAGTTGGTAAGCATTCTGGGCTACAGGCTAAAATATTTAACAATTTATTTGTCATCCAAAGGACTGGCATTGCGTTCTTATACGGCGGACGGTGACGCTGGCCGGAGACGTACCAGTTTTGGCCATGAGTTGTCGCAATTTATACAATCGGTTGCCAGCAATGGAACGACAGTTAAGAGACGTTTTAAGGTGCGCCCACCTAACCAAAAACTTCTGTGGTCCATGACACCTGAACGTCTCAAGGACTATGATATAAAGAACAAACAAAGAGCGGTTGCTCAAAAACAAGATCTTAATCAGAGTGTTCAACAATTTGTAGCTAAGACCAATGCAAATGTAAAGTAGTCAATTTTTTGTGTAAGAATATACATAACAACATTTTAGGGTGTAGTCTAAAATATAAAGAAAACCCCAGACAGGGTATGAAAACATTGAAAATTGAAGCGGATGGGGGAATGACCGACACCAACCGACCGACCGACCGACCAGTTTCTGTCCCGGCACTGCAATTAAGTAAATCATGGTAAGCTTTGTAATTTGCAACATCCTGGAGGCAGTGAAGCGCTCAAGGCGCCTGGGTAACATCAGAAACAAAGCGTCAAATTGCAAAGCACCAGTGAACTGGGACATGCACATGTACACACACACACACACACATACACACGCATGCATAGTTACTTGCCAACATAACATATGTCAATGGATATGTGGCATTGTATTGTGTCTTGTGTCCTTTCTATTCTGACAACCTGACATCTCAACATGCCAACATTAACCCTTTTGGCAACATTTGCTATATTTCGGAATCTTTTTTTAATCTATTGCAAGGTTCCCTATAATTTCAATAGACATTCTAAAAAGGAAAGATATTTTTTAGATTTAAAAAATAACTAGGTAATTTTTAAAAAATATAGGAAAATTTCTCAAGACATTTTTTAGCCTGGGAAAGGAGTTTTAACAAAATATCGAAAAATTCTCCAAGACATTTTTAAGCTAGAAAAAATAAATTTGAAAAATTTAGGAAATATAAATAGAAATATTCCCAAAAATATTTTTAAGCCTGGAAAAGGAGTTTTAAAAAATATAGAAAAATTTTCCAAGACAAACAAATCTGAAAAATTAGTAAAACTATAAAAAATACACAAGATAAGTTTTATTATTTTAGAAAAAGCATCTTTTAATTGAAGTTTATCTTATTTCTTGAGGTGTGGGTTATTTTCCTTGCTCCTATTGCAAATTATAATATTTGGAACCATAATATGTATGCCTTGGGGTGTTGACAGAAGGGTTAACTCAAATTCAAATACAAATACAAGCTTAAACAACACAAACTACAATAACAATGACAACTTTCGGTAATGAACTTCAATTCATATCAACAAGCGTGCTCACACTGGCTTAACACATCCTGTTGAGATATGCACACTTCATAGAGAGAAAGAGAGACAGAGAGAGAGTGAAAAATAGAGAGGACACTATGGAAGGACAAAACAAAATAAAGTCAAGACTATGCATGTCAGTTATATTCTGTTTAAATGCGCTTTTCATGATCCAAAAGCATTTATAAAGCTCTGTACTCCAGGCTCTGTAATCCTGAGCCCATCATTGTTCCTGCCTAATTGTCTGTAAGGACACGACCAGTAATGAATCTACCATCAGACAGCAGGACATAAAGCATGAACAAACAAAGCTGTGGCTTCCGTCACAAGAGGTGCAGTTGCATAATTTTTGCAACTGTCATTAAGCTGCACCACAAACCCGCATCTAAGGAGTTGACCACGTTTTCCAGTTGCTTAAGTGTTACTAAAATTTTTAATTTCAAAAAGTACAATTTATGGTATATTTTTTATGAATGTTTAATATATTATAAAAGTCAATTTACAATATGGGTATTTTTGATTTTTTTTTTGATCAATCAATTGCTGATTTAAAAATTATGATGGATCCATTAATTAAAATGTATTTCAAACCATGACTAAATTACCAATCAGTTTTGTTATTTAATTTTTAGTATTTGGTTATTCTTATTGTTGTTGGCGATTCAGGTGATGCAGTTGCCTCTGTTGTAGATCGCCGAAATGAGGGGCTACGCCAATTTGTCACTTGCGTTACGGTCATTTGAGCCTTAGGCATCAATCGAGATCTGTTATCCTTAATAATACTACAGATTTCTTCTAGGACCCCATGGACCTGTCTTTTTTGACGTCCGCATACGGTTAAGAGCAGCCGTTGTCTGTCTATATTAATAGTCACATTATATTTTCGTTCGATGCGATTCACAGTAGCCCCGCCATGTCCCAATATCGGCCCAATATCCTGACTTTTAATACCAATATCTTGATGGAAGAGCCATGTATCTTGCACCGAAGGCAACGAAATGACTTTCAAGTTTCCTGTCTTTGAATCGGTGCAGTCGACGCTGCGGTGACGCCAATTTGTAGTGCTATTTCTGCTCCTTTCCAAGGGTGTAGGTGTCCAAGTAATGGGAGAGTCTCCGTTGCGGTCCATTAACAGTATCGGATATTTTTTAGTATTATAGAAACAAAGACTCTTAATCGGCTGACGCGCAAATTCGCGACAAAGCTCGGCTTCTGAGTTCGAGGTATACGGTGGTGACATTGCTTACGAAACTTTTGTAAAATAGAACTTCAAAAAAATAAAAAAAATAAAACACCAACGAAAAACACTTTGAAATCACGGAAAATTTTGAATACAATGCTAAACGCGATTCACGGTAGCCTGGCACAAGATACTTGATTAAAGGTACTTATAAATTTTCCTTATGTGTGAAAGAAAATTTGGATTCTGATAATATATAATATGTACAAATTGTCAGCCTACTCAAATCAAAGAGAATGCGTCAAACTTCTATGTTACAAAAATGGTATAAAAATTGTGAAAGAAACTAAATTGGACTCAAATTGGGCATGAGTAAACTTCAATATGTGTGCCACATTTTTGATAAGGGGAAGCTCGTGCCAACGTGAAACTTGTAACATTTAGTGGAAACAAATCCTTTCATTGCCACACCTGGTCCACTCTCACAATAAAACATACAATATGCATAAAAACATCTAATCCATTTGCCAGATGCTTATGCACGCCTGCACTCTAGAGATTAATATATGTATGTATTGTAGCTTCATTGTTGTTACGTTATCGAGTCCGTGTTTGGGATTTCTGCAATCATTAAAAGCAAAACCGATGCCATTGCCAACTCTAAATCAATTTTAGCTGTCGATAATTTAATACTGAAATGCTTAATTTTCCGAAAAGAAAAATCCCCTTACTGTCGTCACCTTCTCGCACCCTCGCATGCGCAAATATATTTATACCATAAATATGCGTTCTCATTTTTATGCCTTTATCGCCACAAAAAAGTCCAGCTTTATGTTAAGTCTCTAGAATTTAAGCAATTCTGGTCCCATAATTATTGTAACTATACATTGATCTCATAAATGGTAGGGCTAGAAACATGGGAATAAATCAACGTTTTTTTTTTTTAAATTGGCATATGATGAGGGATAGTATTTAGGGTTCATAGGGATGCAATGTGCGTGTGCTATTAACAAGAGACATTTACTGGGAATATTGATTGAATATGGATTATGCTGAATGCCAATTTTATAAGTTCTTTTCACTGGCTGTGATTCAAAAAAAAACATCGGTGTTCCAAATAAACTTTTCCACCTGATTAATTAATTATTTTAATAAGATCGCTCAGAGAGAAAAAACAATCCATAGTATAGATTTCATTTATTACAGAATACCATCGATTTTGTAACAATTTTTTGGCAGTAGTTCTACTGTGCGTCGTTAGGCGATAATAAATATTGCAGTCAAAATACATGTCACGTATTTTGGTTGTAATTATAGCAAACGTGAGATTTTCTGAACATTTTTCTTGTGCGAGGCATTTTGTTTTTTTTTTGCTTCTTATACCTTGCAATGGTTATAATATTTTTGAAAATGTATATAACAAACTGAAGGATGCTTTCCATATGATCGCATCAATCTCATAGCAGATGAGGGCTAAAACCACCCTTTTAAATATATTGTGTGAGATTGAATTTATTTTTGATTTTCGATCCAACTAAATATTTCATAAAAGTTAAAAGATATAGCCTCAAAGATTTCATAAACACCGAAGACATAGACAAAAAGTTTTAAATGATTTTTTAATAGACAGTATTCCGAATTTGTATTGAAATTTGTTCTTTACTTTGTTGTTATAACTTCTTCACTTTTTAGGTTACATGAGAATAATTATAAATTTATTATATTGTGTTCTTCATTTGATTAAATCTCCTAAGAGGCAAAGTGAAGTTAAAGCCCTGAGGAATCTTATTCTGAGAATGCAAATCCTCTTTCAGCTTCGCTACAAGTCCTTTCATATCAGCCATAAACTTTGCGACAATCTCGCGCCGTGTTGATACATGGGCCGTGCTTAAAACTGTGAGTACTGTAAATGAATAAATTGTTATTAGCTCAGTTCAAATTTAAAACTCAGAAAAATCCTTTTACTTACCACACAGAACAAGGCACACTATAATTGTTGGTTTGGACAGCATTTCTTTCTCTTGAATTGGAAAGAACTGTTCTAGAAAGCCATTCGGGCCGCTGCTTATGTACCCAATGGTACGTGACTCTCCAAGCCTGGAACTCACGTACCTTTAAGATTCGAATAATTTTATTAATTTTGTAAGTAAATTATAAAAAAAAGTACGCCTACCATGAGTATTTTTCGTTAATTTGCCACGATCTGCAGTTCTTTGGAACAAAGCCTCAAAATAAAAACGGCTACTTAGGGAATCGAACGATTAATCACTATAAAATATAATCCAAAGCGAATAGAAGAAATATTCTTTAAAAACCTTATATTTTTTTAACAATAATTGTAATAAACTAAAATGCTTCTTATAAATATTATGGCATATTTTTAGGCGGGCCTTATATGTTATTTTGAATAGTAGAACTTTCCATATCTTCGGATCTTTTAGTAGCAGTTTCATTATTGCTTGATTGTTGCTTTTGTAAAACACTCTGGGTCCCTTCATTTGGAAGAGAAGGGATTTGGATCAAAATACTCTTTTAATTTCTGCTTGTTTTTTTTTTTCAGGTGAGTTTATATAAAGTTTTTGAATTTTTTTCACTTTTTATGCTATTCAGAGTTGATTTTTCACAGACTTTAATAATCCGAAAACGATCGTTGAGTGTGTATCGGTAAAAATTTGACACTATCAAAATTTATAGTGTTGCCAGATGAATTTTTTGAGTAGCCAGCTTTCTTATATTCCAATGAAATAATCTATAAAAGTCTCTAAAAACTATAGAAATGTGTAAAATATCCCAGCAAAATATTTGAGAATAGTTGATAAACTTGAAACTATTTATTTATTAAAGGTATTTAAAAAATATATATATTTAAATAGCTCAAAACAGTTATTTATTTCAAATTTAGAAAACAAAACTGCTAAATTCGAATAAGTATTACAACTTAAACATAAACAATTAACACGGTAAGTTTATTTATCCTTGGGCAGCATTTGCTACTTTCATCGCAGTCTCTACAATCCCTGCACCTGTTTTTACAAATGAAGAAGCTGCTTCAACGCCGCTAGTCGCACCACCAATACCTGAAACTGGATTTGGAATAATATCCCCTGCCTGTCCGAGAACAGCTGTAGGATTGCCACCCGGCTTTGGCACAACGTCTGGGATAATACTTCCTCCTGATGACAAAACGCCTCCTGTTGACAAAAAGCCTTCTGTCGCCACTAAATAAGCTGAAAATGTAAGGCATAACAAATTAAAAAAGTAGTCCTTGCAAAGCATCCGTTTTTTTTTCCAGTGCTTCTTACCACACAAAATAAGGCAGACAAAGTACGTTTTGTTGAACATTTTGAATTCAATTGAACTTTTAGAACTTAATGTTGACTTTGCAATATGTTTGCTTTGAGTGGTCGTGTTCCGCAGCTTATATACAAAAACTGTGGCGCATTTTAAACGTAAAATGACACGTTCGGCCAAAGTGTTAAGAGTGTCAAGAAAACTGGGCACTTGCAATAAATTTAAATAGCCAATTCACAATAGACTTTTGGATCAAAAAGTTGTATAGTTGTAAATAACAAACTAGTTAAGATACTGTAAAAAGACAACTACTTAAAAGTTGAAAGTAATTGGCTATAATGGAAATACCATAAAAAAATATAAGTTAGTCTAATATCTTTAAAATCTAAATTAGTATTTCTAGGAAAGTCTAACATCTCTAATTAGAGTTTTTTATAGATCTAGTAAAAAATCTAAAGTTTGAAATGGAATTTTTATCTCCTAGGTTATTTTTCTCAGTGTTGGTATATTTCTCTTATTCTCTAATTAAGAGAGACCGTTTTAGATAGACTCTCTTGCTGTTCTCTTTTTCAGAAAATTTCTATTGTATAAATCATATATTTCGTATATTGAATATTTTGTCACGTTCTTTTTTTTTAAATATTTAAAATTGTAAAAAAAATACTATACAATAATAATAAAAAATAATAGAAAAATATACGTAAATCGTGTACAATTTATTCATTTTTGTTTTTAAGTAATTCAATCTAAATTTTTTTGTATAACGTCATTAATTTATTTTTATGCGAATATTGATTTCGAATGCCCTGTATTTGATTTTGGCTATTGATTAGCCTGGTCCCCAGCAATAAAGACCAATTCGCTTTTGGTGTCGAAGCAACGTTTCCGGACCAGCAAATTGCCAAACACTCACAATCTTGAGCATCAACTGTTCTTATTGTTGTTGTTGTTGCTGCTGCAGATTATTGTCTACCCCAAAAATCGAGAGTGGCGAACATGATAAACAAATGTGGAAGCACACGTACTGACCACATGTTTCCGGACCACATTAGTTTGTCGTACAATATAAAAATGCTTCAGATCAACACTTTGGAAATCAGTTTAATTAAGCGGATTTATAGCAACAGCAAAAGCCGGCAGCAACATCAACAAAAATTGTTGTCATTTTGAACGCAGAACGCAAAAAAAAAGGTCGAGCAATTCCCAATTAAGGAAATCGACAGCAACAACAGCAGCAATAATAACCATGATGATGATGATGATGATGCATGCCATTCAGTGCCTAGCACGTAGTCACTTAATTACGCTCGTTGTGGTGACAACATTAGGTAATTTGTGTTTGTGTGTGTGTGTGTAAATGTGTTGTTGCTGGCCTACGATGTGACTGGATTCTAATTGATTTGGTTTTGTGTTGGTGTTTGATTTGGTAGGCTAATTCTTCTTGCCTTTTGTTTACTTTCAGCCTTTCATCACTGTGGGGCACAGAATTCATCGCTAGTTCCCGCAAACATCACCGAGTCAATACCGACAAATGCTGAAGCAGCATTAAATGCGACTACAATTATACCAACAACAATATTAATTGAAACGACGACAGCTTTGCTAGAGAATGTCCCAACAACAACAACAACAACAATTGCACCAACTGAGGAAATAACAACAGCGACAACAACAACGCTAGCAACAACATTGCCACCAACAACCTTGCCACCAACAACCTTGCCACCAACAACCTTGCCGCCAACAACATTGCCACCAGCAACATTGCCCCCAACAACATTGCCACCAACAACATTGCCGCCAACAACATTGCCGCCAGCAACCTTGCCACCAACAACATTGCCGCCAACAACCTTGCCACCAACAACATTGCCGCCAGCAACCCTGCCACCAACAACATTGCCGCCAACTACCTTGCCACCAACAACATTGCCACCAACAACATTGCCCCCAACAACATTGCCGCCAGCGACATTGCCGCCAACGACATTGCCGCCAACAACCTTGCCACCAACAACCTTGCCCCCAACAACATTGCCGCCAACAACATTGCCTCCAGCGACATTGCCGCCAACAACCTTGCCACCAACAACCTTGCCATCAACAACATTGCCCCCAACAACCACTGAAGAAGCAACAACTTTAACCACACCTGCTACGACCACAGAATTGCCAGCAACAACAACCGAAGCAGCAACAACTTTGGTAACAACTTTGGAACCCTTCACAACAATATTTGAGAAAAGTCTATTACAAAAACAATTGCGTCCACTGAAGAAGGTTCGCAAAGGAGGTCGTAGAATTCGCAAGCTCCGACGTCGCACAACAACCACAACAACAACAACCACAGCTCTGCCAGATTTAGATGATCCTAGCCTCTTGGAAGATATTAGTCTTGTCGATGATGAGACAATTGCCTTGGGTGCCAATGGAGTAGTTGAACCCGTGCCTGGTCTGCCCCTAGAATTGGGTAATATTAACAACAAACGTATACCCCAATAGAAAATACAAGTCATTTACATTATTAAATTAACCATTACTGAATTTAAAAATTGTCATGATTAAACTTTTTTATTTCACATTTATTTATTTCGTTTGATCTGGAATTAGAGGAACAGTAAATCAGATAAAATTTAATTCGGAGTTTTATTTTAGCTTATTTGTGTTCTTTTTTTATAAGGAATATGTATATAATTGCTTTTGCATTTTTTATGATTGAACTAAAAATAAAAGAGACTTTAAAATAATATATGAATATCTGATTTTAGAAAATATTAATTTTACCTCACTTAAACTAAAACCAATCAAGATTAATCAAGATGTTTTAATTGTGATTCCGCTAATTTCTTTTGTACAAATCTTCAAAATTTTAAGCTATGCTGCTGCCTTAAAAAAATGTTTAATTTCAAAAAAACATGACTTTGTCAATCAATTATTTTCAGATCGGTCTCAGATTATTCAGCCCGGCTTTCATCTTAAACAAAAGTCCAAATAATTGGTTTCGCACACCAATTAAATTTCAATTTTGTTTTTTAGACATCAGCACTTTAACATTTACGCAAAAAAAAAAAAAAAGCAGCCAATTAGCGTGAGTTTTTAGTACTTTTAGTTTAGCAGATAAACCTCAAACTTGACGAATCTCCTAGCCATTTGTCTTAAGGCGAAAAGAATTAATTTGGAGCTACAATCAAATGGGAAAACGACTCTTGTTTTTGGATTAAAATTGAAACCTGGGACCGACTGTTTTCAAGCAACTTTTTCGCACCAGACTGGGGCAAAGATTATGGCACGTTTAATGTGAAATATTTCATGCATTTACTCGGTTAATCAAAATAACTGGCAACAAACAGAGTAGGTTGATTGACCATCTCACATTTTTGCTTTTGTTTTTGGGTATTCTTGATGTTTTTATTATTATTTTATTTTGGTCCAACGCAGCTGTGAGATTTTGTGGCAATTATCAAAGGCCACAAAACATCTCGCCGGTTGCCACTTGGCTGCACGTGCCCTTGGGACTACTACGGTCAAGCAATGAGTTATCAATGCAGCTGGCACATGCTGAGCTTGGAACCAATTACTCTGACCCCAATTTGGTAGTAAATTGTGCTTTCTCTCATTCTTTCTGTTTATATATAAAAAGCGACACTACAAGTTACACACAGCACATAAAACAAACGAGAAACACACAAAGAACATGGAAGCGCATGGCAAACACTTAATGATGTTCTTGTTGGCCGTCATGGGTAAGTATTAGATGTACAAGTAGTACCTACCCATTTATTTAAAAAACAAAATAAAAAAAACTACATTTCTCTGGCAGCTTTGGAAACGGCACAGGCCTGGCTAATAAAACTACCCAAACTGGAGGATCTTGAGCTGAAATTTGATGGCAAAAAGGAAAAGGAAATGCTCAAGAAGCTTGACTTTTTAAATCTTTTCAGTGAGAAGGAAGAAGCCAAACTTGAAAAGAAGGAAGACGAATGGGAAAAAATCAAAGAGTGGCTCGAAGAGAAAAAACTTAAGGAACTAAGTTTGTTTGAGGCCAAGGAAGAGAAGAAAAAATTGGAGCCAAAAAAACAAATCAAGAAAACCAAAAAGAAGCTCTGCAAAAAACCAAAACCAAAGCCAAAACCTTGTGGTTATCATTACCAGGAGGAGGAGGAGGAGGAAGTTGCTCCATATCCACCGCCCAAGAAAGTCTACGTTGCCGAATCTGTGGAGGAAGAAGAGGAGGAGCCACTGCCTGAAGAAGTTGAAGAGTCCGTGGAAGTGAAACCTCCAAAGAAAACAAAGCCTGTGGCTTATCACGAACAAGAAGATTCTGCCGATGAAGTCTACTTTACCTAGTCCCATGGAAACTCTCTAAAACATATCAAAAGTGTACAAATTGTATAATTACATTTATCTTAAATATAATTAAAAAAAAAAACCAAACTAACAAGGCGGGTTTTTCCCTATTTCTATAACCTTTTCGAGCCTTCAAAATATATGGAAATATTCTTAATCAGGATCCACAGTCTTATCTCTTGACCATTCTCCGAAATCACATAAAATTCTTAAGACACAGGGTATCCTAAATTCGGCTGCGCCCTACTTAAATTTTGTCTACTATTTTTGTTTACCTTAGTAGCAATAAATAAGCTAGCTTGTTTTCGTTTTGTTATTTCGGCCCCATGGTGCTGTTTTGCAGTCCCAAACTAAATCAGAAATTGACATAGAACTATTATTATTTTCAAATTGTAATTATGAGCCCAGAATGGCCACAAATAGACCAATGGCAATAATAGCAGCAGCAGCAGTGAACTCACAAGTATTCCCCAAAAACCACCCCAAACTTCCCCAAAATAAACCAGAAACTTTGCAAACTAAAACTCCCTATGGATGGTGATGGTTTTATTTGCAACATTGACATCCATCGTCCATCGTTTGTGTTGTGTCCTTCTTTGCCTTCGTTTATCTACAAATAAAAATTGGGGCTGACTGCTTACATCCACCCACATCCCTTCAAGAAAAACTTTTTCCCGCCAACATTTTCTCTAGTTTCTTGACTTTTTCTTCATTTCATTCGGCCATCATCGCAGTGGATGTGGATATGCGCCGTCTGTCTAATTTCAGTTTCTGTCTGCAAATTCGATCCCATCTCCTCCTCCTCATTTTCCCCAATCGACCAACCAACCACTAGAATTGCAACCAATTTTTTGTTGTGATTTCTTATCCATCAAGAATGTTTGGCTTTCCTTGCCTGTCCTGTCCCTTATATTTTTTTGGCCATTTTCCTATTGTTGAAGTAGCTTTGATTCTCGTTTTTGATTGTTTTCGCTTTTTTATACCCTGTAGTTTATGCTACAAAGCTTTTCCGACGCTACAAATTATATATATATTTTTGATCTGGATCCAAAAGACTCGTTCTTATGAAACAATGGATATCAGAATTATAACATTTCGTTTTGAGACTTTTCATTTTTTGGGATTGATCGAACTAATTTATGTTTTTTTTACCCTGCCCTGAAATGTAAACACAGGGTGTCCCAAATTCGGCTGAGGCAGATTTAAGCTTTTACAGCATTTTTTTTTATACTCTGTTACTTATGAAATGGTTAAATAAAGGGCATATTAAGTTTGTCCGAATCTATGTATAGGATAATTGAGATATATTCAATTTATAGCAAGAATTTCAAATTTTTGCAATAAATATGAAGATGACTAACTAATTCCAATGGTTTGTAGTTAAAAACTTTATCTACTTGAAAAAAGTCTACACAAATCGCTTGCCAAAATTGGATAAAACTGCATTATTATTAAATTTTAAAAATAAATTGATTTTAGTCCGGTTTCGTTCCTTGATAAATTTAAAAATCAGTTCTTTTGCTTATCGGGAATTTTAATCAAATTTAGTTTCAAAAAGTTTGTTACAATTCTTCGCGAATTAAATCTAAATCGAATAATGTTTAATCCAAAAGTTATACCATAAAGAATTCATATAAGGGAGAGTATTTGAATGTTTTCATTATGCAGAAGCTGCGAATTGAGTCCACCACCTTAAACAGTAATCGCAATTAAGATAATCAAAAAAGTTTTGACATTCGAGTGTCAGTACGATTTTACTTTTATTATATTGAGATGGCGTATATTTCGTTTTGTTTTTATCCCACACAACAAGCCTAAGTAAATATATAAATAAAGGTTTGGCTTATGAAAATGCCAAGACTTACAGTTTCACCCCCAAAAAATGGATAAATGCAAAATTTCAGGACCAAAGTTTTGATTTTTGGCGAAAAGAAAAAGGTTTTCCCGCCATAAAAAAAATTATATATGCTTTTGTTAATATTTATTTCCCAAAAAGTCGACAAGACCATACTTTTTTATATATATTTATATATTGCTTTATCCTCCTTGATTTTCGAGAGTATTATGTCACCAGTTTATTTAAAAATAGTTTTGAATGATAAGAAATTTCTCAAGACTTTACCGAAAAAGTACAATTTATTCTGTACTTAAGTTTATAATCAAAAGTAAGTAGATTTAGAAGTCCAACAAAAAAATTATTTTCATTAAGTTTTAGAGCGCATTTTCTGTGATATATTTAACTGCCACATTTTATAAACAAACCAAAGTCTCTAATGGGTTAAGAATGCTAAATCTATCCTCTGTTCAGATTTATTGCTTTTGCTTATGAGTTGGGAAATACCTAAGTATTTCAAGAAGAGCCAAAAAGTTGGCCAGTCTACTTTTACAGCTTTGTTTTGAACGGAAACACCATTTAGCACAGCATATAAAGTTATATCCGCCAAGCGGAAGTTTAGTTATTTGCACCCATAGCAGACAGCAACTAAGTCCGCATCCACATCCACATCCGATGTAATATAAAATTCGACGTACGAAAGCAATGCAAAGAGATAGGCAGCTGAACAAAACTGAGACGGACTGTGGACTCGGACTCTTGTTCTGTTTCTTGTTTTCATGTTACTCCATCAGTCCGCTTTTCAATTACTCAAGCAGAGAAATGTATTGTAAGTACAAATGGTCAAAAAATAATAGACAAGTATTTTAGTATGAAAATATTTAGAACTAATTTAGTTTACACTATTATAGAAAATAACTCGAATTACAATGAGAATAAAACAATTATCTGAAATTGCGAGAAACACGATTTTTGGCCATGTTCGAGTGGATATTACACCGCAAAAAATTTTTTTTCAAAAAAGTCTTTTTTCAACATTTGAAAACACTTATGTTATCCTTCAAAACATTGTTTAAATTATAGCGATATCTTGTTTTGTCTCGGAGATATCGTTGAATGAAAATTAGTATTATCGTAAATCTTTGTTTTAGTAAGAAAATAAATAAAAAATGTGGTTAACTCATTTTAGGGAACTGTGACATTTTTGAGTACCTTTTTTTATTGAAAAATATAGAAAAAGTTAACTTCGGGGTGCCGAAGTTTACATACTTTTTTCAATTAGATTTCGGAAGCAGCTGGAGTTTTGTTCCAATTAGATTTGTAGATATTAATTTAAATAAAAATTTCGAGGTTCAATAATAATCTTTTTGCATAACTGCTTTCAATTATTTATCCAGGCAATAGACATTTTTTCAAAATAATCCACCAAACTTCCAAAAGCAACTTTCATTAGCTTAAACAATTTCAGCATTCAAAATTGTGTTGTGAATCTTTTCAAACAAAAAAAAGATTGGTTTTATTTAAATAGCATTATATAATAAATTGGCTGACTCACATAACGGCACGTGCCATAACCGGCAAAACACATATTTCTAAAAATTATTATGCCATTTATACTGCAGGTGAAGGGTATAAAAATGTCTATTAAGTGCTAAGTTGTGCGGGCTTAATTACCCAGGGGAGTCATTGTTATCAATAAATTTACGAACAAATACCACGAGTGCATGCCCCAAAAATCTCAGGGTCATTTTTAAATCATCGCCAGCCATTATCTATATCATCCATTCCATTCGAAGCCATTTTGTTTCCTCTTTTTTTTCAGTGGATAAAAGATTTATTAAGATTTTTTTAAGCTCCAAAATAGCTTTAATCCCCTGCAAACCAGTTACAAAGCATATCACATTCGGTTCCGCCCAAATATGGATTTTTCGTCGTTTTTTGTTTTTGGGAAAAAAGTATTAATATGTAAATAACTTAATGAGATGATATAACCGCTTCCCAAGACCCGTTCATATACATTAAGGAATAGCACAGTGGGCGATTCAATAAATCTGGAAAGGATTAAATTAAATTTTAGATTCTTTCTGATTTATAAGAATTTTATTGTTAACCTTGGGAAGTCGAAAAACACGAATTGGTTTGGAGGCATTGAGAACAATAAATAATGAAGTGTAAATAAATTACAATTATTATAAATATGAACATTTATGGAAAGTAAGAATTGTTTTTCTATAAATAAATAATTTCATTTTAACGATTTCCGTTGAATTATTTTCCATCCACGAAAAATATCAAAATCCGCACCAGATTGACCAAATCGCCCACTGTGAACAGCCTGGCTGCCTGTTTGGCTGGGTGGCAGGGATGGAAAGCGAACCCTAAAATGATTGTCTAGGAGGAAGAACGGGGGATGGATGGTTTGGCATAGGCATAAAGTCATTGCATAATTGACAATGGACAGGGGAATAAAATGTCTACACAGACTTGAAAGGCATTGGGCAAATGTCTATGCTGTGTGAATGGATGGGGATGGATAATTTGCATAAATTTGATGGAGTTGAAAACTCAACTGCCGAGGACATGACCGACGACCCTCATCAATAACAAGTGCAGCGACAGCCACAGCGACAACATAAGGAACACAAGGCAATAGGCAAGTTGACATCATCTTTTAAATTCTTTTTCGACTTTGTCAATGAATCATGGGGATTTGTTTGGAATGACTAACACGTAGGACCCTTTTTTTTCTACATAGTATTGATATACATACATATATATTTTTATTTTTAAATTAGTTAATAGAAATTAATGCCATCACTGTTTTTCTATTTCTATTTACATATTTCCCATATAATCCACATTCAGCTGCCACCTGCTGTCCAGTCCAATTTTTGTTTGATCCGGTTTATTTCAGTAAGTCAAGTGTAAAATTAAAAAATTGCTAACGAAATTCCTTTGGCTGTGCTTTAATGTTACGCATTTTACATAAAAGTGCATAAAAAAAATCCAATTATATTTTTCTTCCCTGATTTATCTTTATTCTTAGAATTGAAAATTACCTACAATTTTATTTCAAAATAGTTTAGCTATTAATTAAAGATTGCGGCATTTTGAAGCTTGGTACAAGTTTTAGAAGGTTTCAACTTATATCAATATATATTCCTGATCAAGACTGGCTTGCTGTCAAGTTTAAAAATATATAATTAATTTATACGCTTTGATATTATCAGGTTCTCCTCAATTTCACACCCTGTATCTATAGTACAAAGGCTCTTAAACATTTTATTTATTAAGCAACTAAAAGCCAATGATTTTGGTTTTGTAAACAAAAAACTAAATAAATCAAAAGAAAGACGAAAAATTATGACAACACAAAACCAAGAAAATTAACCAATTCCAAGTTGGAAATGCTTAAAATAAAAATAATAAAAAAATCTTTAAAAGAAAATAAAAGAGGCATGTTCGCATTCCGTCTGCATAAAGAAAAACAAAAGTTGCATTAAATCAAATTAAAATGATAAAAATAAAAAATATAGAACAGCTAACGAACTGAGCTCTACGAGTTCCTAATAAAAACTGAGCTGCTGAGTTTGTCAATTTGAAATACGGAAAAAAATTGAATTAGCAAAGCCTACTCAGTTTTTGTTTTTGTTTATCGTGCAGTTTTTTATAGCAGACTTTTTTGATTATAGGAATGTTCTACATTTTAATAGCAACGCTTTTTTCTGGTAATATTCATGATTATCCAGAAATTAGTAAAACAACGAAAAACGATTTAGTCTCACATCCCTCAATTACTTAATAAATTTAATATAAAAAGCTTCTACTGTCCAGTTTTAACAGATTTTTATATACTCCGATATCGTGGATTTTTGCAAAAAGATTATCAAAACAAGGAGTCATTTTCGGATCCTATAAAGTATGTAGATATTTTCTTCTCTATAAATTTGACTTTGACCAGCTTCTATTGTTGATGCAAGCATCAGTATTCATATTATTATTTGTGGTCCTTTATTATTATGTTGTTCACACATTTTGGGGTTTTACCCTGTTTAAAATTTAGCTTTGTTAATGAACCAATCATACATATAAGCTCCCTGGGCAAACTCCATCCATATCAGCCCCATGTCGTACATTATATTTATACTACCATGTCCAATGCTGTGGCTACCAAACAGTAATGGACAACTGACCCTCATCAGCATTGACAGCCAGCGGGAATCATGCGGTTTTATATGTGATATTTTGGTTGTCAGGATAAAAGGGAAATAAACGCTTTGCATCCATAAATGATGCCATTGCACATGATAATACCTACATATATACATACATACATACATATATTTTGATATGACTGGATGGATGGAAAGTGGAGGCTTTCAAAGTTATTGCGCGTTATATACATACATACACACATACACATGTACTTGGTTGCATTAAACCATAGCTCTATTAGTACCCCTTCTTCTTGAACATCAACCTCAGCGTCCTTTTTACCCCCAATGCGTCCAACACCAAGAATGACGCACAAAAGAGCGCATCTAAGGGCAGCAGCCATAAACATGCAAACTCAATTAAAACGATTTCTCATTAAGAGTATTCAATGCTGCAATAGCTGTCGCCTCTGCCATGTTACTACCCGTTGATACAACGAATACACTTATCAAGCGATCCTAGTCCGTCCGCTTGGCCCATTTTGATGGCCAGACAGCGGTGACCAACAGTGATTGGAGCTACATGCAACACCCACCATCCATTTAAGCCCTGTCTGATTTCATTAATTATTGTCGGTTGAAGTCCCTACTGCATCAGCATCGCGGACACCGAGTCGTCGAGTGCGTAACCACCCCCGCGTATCGATAAAAATAGAATTTTCCCTTTCAAATTTCAGACCACAGCATTCGAAATTGTATCTATTTATGGAGATTACCTATGGATCTACCTGAAAAGGAAACAAATAATGTTTGGATCAGATCTACCATCCTTTACTTTCGATTTCTATTATCTATATATACTTATTTACTAAGCCCAACAAGCAATCAAAGTGAGGGCGAAACGTTTACTACTACATCCACTTTGTTACTGCAATTTTATGTGCGGTTTTTGAAATTGTGCTCCTCCACAAACTTTTCTCGTCAATATTGTCTTCAACAATTTTTATACTCTGTACCTAAAATACAAAGAGTATAATAACTTTTGGAAATGAAAGTAACGCAGAGAACGAAAATGTATGACCGACCGTGGTTTATAGTCGCCTGATCTATAGAAACACAATTATATCCATAATATAATAATACCTGATTTCGATTGGATCCCAAAATATCGGAGAGCCAAGACAAAATGTAGGTATAGGGTATCCGTATCCCCAAACTCGGCTGCGTCCTAATTTAGCTTTTCCGGTATTCTTATAGTGAATTAAGCCATATCAAATGTCACTACAGTCGACGGCAACGTCTGTGGTAAAGCTAACCAAATACAAAATGCTGGGTTCATTTGGTTAGGTTTGGTTTCATCGTACCTAGGGGATGGGAATGTATCCGCACAGGTAAAGATTTGACTTGTCGCTACCATCCCTTAATGATCCAGAAAAAAAGCATATATTTACACAGAAAAAAATAACTGTGATGTAAAACTGTTTACTTTTGTTTTTTCAATTCATTTGCTGGGAAAATTGCGACATGTTTAATTCAAGTAAAATTGTAATACTTTTATAACAACATTTAAAAAAAAATAGGTATTTTTTTCAGTGTAGCTATCTATAAATTTATTTTGTTTCTATTTGTTTTGATGCATATGACATTGTCTCAATGTTTGTCAGCCATTTTGTGCGTCGTCTGATATCGTCTTCTATCGTTGTCTCTCTGTCTCTCTGTCTGTCTGTCTGTCTGGCCATGAATTGTCAATGACGCAATGGCGACTGGGGGACCTGCTGTTTTCTAGTTTTCTTAAAGGAAACGGAAGTTAAAGCATAAAATTGGCGAAACCACACCCAGCTCGTAAAACGATTGCTGCTCTTATTGCATTGAAATTCGTAGGTACATTTTTTATTTACCTAAATTAGCAAACCAGTTTTATTATGCCTTTAAATAAATAATTTTGTTTTTTTATAATCATAGGTAAACTAGAACCTTTCAAAGACAATTTCATTTCATAGACAAAATTAATACCTACAAATGCCACCCCAAAAACTAAGAGATAATACTACGATTACATCCCTTAATAACTTATTGCGAGTATTATCTTACATTAATTCACTGTAACTCAAACTAAAATAGACCACCATTCTCGAATAAATTGTTAATTATAGTGAGTCAGAAACCTTCATAGAAAATAAAAAGCTTTACTTATCCAAAATCCTCGCATTAATATCTGTTAAGGAGTTGAATAATAAAATCCTCATGAACCAACAAAAAATAACTGTTTACAATTTTCTAGTCAAATTTTCTTAGCTACGGGCGCTTGAAAGTAGGCAATACTCAATGGCAATTAGGCTGACAAAATCTCACTGATGTGTGGTTTGTGTCTTCGCTGATTGCATACTGATCAGTTTTCTGCAGATTTTTTTTACCTTTTTTTTTTCTTAGTATCAATTTTAACTAAATAAATTAATGAACAACGGTACTGAAATTAAATACATGCAGGTATTTAATAAATAAAAATTCGCTCTCCTTTTTTGGGACTAAGCATTTCTAATAGACTCTCACACCTAAAAGTAGGCAGCATAAAATTCAATGCATGATCGGATTGTTAAAATTGTCTTAATTAATTCCATATTGGCTGATTGTCTTTTGACCGACGTTGACTGACAACAACAATAACAATATCGTGTGCCTGACACGTGTCCTTATCGGATGAGTTGGAAGGGGTGAGAAAGGCAAACGAAATTCTCTGTTATTGTTTGTTTAGTTTCAAAAACTGTGGGCTCGAGAGGGCAACTAAATGAAAGCAATTTAGAACTAGCAAAAATATCAAGTCTATTCGAAAAGTAATCGAACTTTGTAGCCAAATAACAATAACTCCGGAAATATTGGCATTTGGGTTGATTTTTAAGCAGACAAAGATATATACTTAATTGCCAAGTTAAAAAAATTCAAAAATCCTTTGCCCACGCACAGTAAATAAATGTGTCATTTGGCAAACCAAATTTCCGCAGTACATTTTATAAGTGAATTTTTTGGTCTGCAAATGTATTTATGTATGAATTAATTTTCATTTGTTTACGACTTAACGAAAAGCCGCAAAGCTTCTGTCTATTTGTCTCTCTGCCTGTTAGACTCTCCTCAGAGCATATTTGAATTTCCTCAGATATTTGCCCTTAAATGCCCAAGTTGTCAACATTAAGCACATTGCTTGAAACTTTTAATTGAAATAATTTGTTATGAATGAGAACAAAATGTGTGTGTGTGTGTGTGTATCCTAAAGATGTAAAACTTTTTCAATTGCTTAAACATGTAGAATGGATGTTTTACCATTGAATAGATTGTCAAACCAAAACTGCAAGCTACCAATTTCTATCAACTTAAGGTAAAATCAACTTTCAACCCTTAAACAGACAATTTGTATTGTAATATATGGTAAATTTTAGGGCATTTAATAAATCGTAAAGCCCATAGACGAATCAGTCGATTTTTTATTCAGCCAGAAAAAATTAAAATTAAATGGATAAATAAATGCACAATTTTTATTTAATTTTTATTAATTATTCTATTCAAATAAATGTTTATTTTTAATACAAAAATTAATTTAGTAGGTAAATAAATAAAATAAAAAATGCCTTAAAACCCAGAAAACTCTCCAATTCACTGCTGCAATATCTACAACCCGAAAACTATCCCTTTTATATTTTAAAAATAGATCTTTTTATAAAATTCGATATTATTAGGTGCTTTATTGTTGTTTTCCTTAATAAATATAGCCTCGATCATTGCCAAATTTGTAGCAAACACGCTTGAAGCAAATTCTTCTTCCCGTTGTGGTTTCGGGAGCTATGGTCTCGGGGGCTGTGATAATGGTTAGATTTGGGGCCAAGGCCAAAGCTGTGCTGGAAGGCACAAGTTCAGTTGTGCTCTCTGTTATTTCATTTGATTCGAGAGCAATTGTATTATTAGTATCGGGTAATTCGGTGGAACTTGAGCTGCTTGCTTCCGTTGTGTCAGTCACTGAAATGGTAGTAATGGTTATATTAACAGGAAGTAAACTTGTGTCATTTATCGTGGGTATGACAGTTGTTGTTGTTGTTGTTGTCACGGGTGTTAAAGTGCTATTATCTAGGTCAGCGTCGAGAAAGTTAATCAGCGTATCCATAAATTTCAATATAGAGCCACGATCCTCGGCAGTGAAAGTCTGGGCCGAAATTGGTCCAATAAAAACCACTACCAATAGCAGCACCAAAACACATTTTCCTGAGGTAGTAAATGCCATGATAATTAAAAGAAGGGCTTTCGTAAGAGAAAATTCTAACTGTCTGGAAGTAAAGCGTTGATTTGTCTATTTATACTCAACCAGTTGAACCTTTTGTGGGTGCAGTGTATAATTGAAATTCAAATAAAACCAAGTATCTTTTTGCGGAAATGAGCCGAAACCAACTAGAATCGTCTACGTGATCAGAGAACTGCTTGAGATAAATGCTAAATGTGGTATAAAAAAAAAAAAGGAAAACTATAATAATTATTAAAGATCAATTGCTTAAATATTCAAGTGTTTCGCTATCTTATCAGGCCAAAATACCTAGCACCTTATAGTCTAAGTAATATTAAATTTTTTTTTACAAAAAAACAAAATGAAAAAAAAGAATTATGGATTTAGCCACTTACAACTTTTCGTGGGCAGCTCTGAACTAAAATTAAATTGCAAAACTATCTCTAGACACGCAAGCTTAAATCTGCCAAAAAAAAAACACACACACACACACAAGATATTATTGTCAAGCAATCACGTTTTGCCAGAATGCCAATAAAATCTATGTAGTTCAACGGCACGCGACTATCATAATTTACAGCAAGTTAAGTTGATTAACAGATTTGTTCTTTTTTATCTGCATTAACTCACAACTAAAATGAAACGAGAGATGCTGATAAGAATGAAGACCACGACCACCAACCAGTAGTTAATAATATATAAGCTCAAACTCGGCTTGGTTAGCATTATTCAAGCCAGTTCAGTGCAGCGAAAACAATCCAACAAAATGTGGCGTCTTCAGTTGTTCCTATTGCTGCCAGCATGTTTACTAATTCCGTGTGAAACCAAGCCAGCTTCTAGTACAACTACAACTACAACTACAACTACAACAACTCCAGCGCCAGTGGCAGTCCAGTCAGGACCAACCAATATTGGCCAATTGGCAGCCAGGGACTTGGCCGATCTGCTCAAAGCCAGCATGATGGCACGCGGGGCCAAGCTGAATCCGGCACAGCAAGCCAATCTCGAGTCACTGCGTCGCATGGAAACTACGGAAAGTCAGAACGGCATAGTCCTAGTCCAAGTGGGCATGGATGTAATTATCGATGTTCTCATTGGTTCCAATACTGAGCCCAGCTGCGAACGCGTCATCCGTGATATTCAAAAGTCCACAGACAAAACCGCCCTGACCCTGGGTCTCAAGGCCTTCCTGGCCCTCTGCCAGTTCAATGGCATTGAGTGCTCCCACAAGGAAGTCGTTCAAATCATTAAGAGCACTAGCACCACAAAGGTTAACCAACCAATCGAAGGCAGTCGATCCACCCGCACCGTCCACAACACTGCCAAAATCGCAACTTTGGCCCCGGTTGAGGAGGCCACTGATAAAACAATTGTGGAGTTTTTACGGGCTCGATTAACCAGTGAGGTGGTCTCGGTTTTGAATAGCCTTTTGCAGGTGTGTGGCGCTTCTTCCTCAGAATCGCAACAATATATTGGAAACCTTTCAAAAAGTGAGTCTAAATTGTTGTTTTTGAAATTCCAATGTTCTTTAACTAAACAAGAATTGCAATTTTTTAGTGGGTAAACAGAATGCTCCAGAGGACCGTGATCGTTTTATTTCTGTAATTTCCATGCTCTTGAATGCCTTGAAAAGGATTAGCCAAGGACATGCCAGTGGCCTTTGCTCGGCGGCGCCCACCAATTGGATTGTGCGTCTCCTTAAATTAAATGTCAAGGAAGATGTCATTCTTGGTCTAATGTGTGCTCTCCAACCCAATCGTCCTTTAAATCCGCCCAACAGCAATGCTTTGACCCGTAAGAGTTAAAATGCCATACATCAATTCATTTACTCATATAACTATTAAATTTTAGATGATAATACTTTCGGTAGCTCTTCTGCTGGCGATAAAGGAGTTGGCAAACGTAAGTTAACACTTTTCTACCTTTTATGAGTTTCTGTTTCAATTGAACCTCATCCTCTAGGTGGTCCACGTAATCTCCTCGGCGGTGTCGGTAGTGCCCCTACTGGATTGGTAGGTGGATTAACAGGCACAGTAGGCGGGTTAACTGGCGGAGTAACAAGCGGAGCTGCGCCCGGTTTGGTAGGCGGACTAACACCCACAGTAGGCGGGCTAACTGGCGGAGTAACAAGCGGAGCTGTGCCCGGTTTGGTAGGCGGACTAACAGGCACAGTAAGCGGATTAACTGGCGGAGTAACAAGCGGAGCTGTGCCCGGTTTGGTAGGCGGACTAACAGGCACAGTAGGCGGATTAACTGGCGGAGTAACAAGCGGAGCTGTGCCCGGTTTGGTAGGCGGATTATTAGGCACAGTAGGCGGATTAACTGGCGGACTAACAGGAGGATTAACAAACGGATTAACGGGCGGACTAACGGGTGGAGCTGCAGGTCCCGGTGGTGTCACCAGCGTTGTAGGAAATAACATCAATCGTAAGCTTGCCAAACATAAATAATACATTCTTAGCTATAATTATTCTAATTAATCTTTCAGAGGGCGCTGAAACAATCATAACTGGAAAGAATAACGATGTCACCAAATTCGCTAATGTTAAAGCCCCAGTCGCAGCCGTCGTTAGTGCTTTGAATACTGGTGGTTCTAAAAATCCTCTGAGTGGCGTAGGAAATTCTATTTTACGTAAGTCTAATTTTTAACTACATTTTTATATTAACATTTATTTCAAAAGCAAAGTATTACATTCTTTATTTTTAATATTATATTTTGATAAGACCTTAGATTATATGTTTATTTGAATATTGACCAATTTTATTTTACAATTTACAGAAGGTCCAGGCACTGTCATAACAGGGGACCGTAACACTGACTTCACCGGTGTGGGAACCAATCTTCCAGTTGGAGCTGTAGTCAGTGCACTAAATAACGGAGGCGGTTCTGGTGGTCCAGGTGGTCCAGGTGTTTTAGGAAATTCTATTAACCGTAAGTTTTTCAAACCTAAGTTCCAATTTTTTCCCAGCTAAAACCAAGCTAATTCATCTTTCAGAGGGCCCTGAAACAGTTATAAAAGGAAAGAATAACACTGTCGGCACATTCGCTAATGTTAAAGCCCCAATCGCAGCCGTCGTTAGTGCTTTGAATAGTGGTGGTTCTAAAGATCCCCTAAGTGGCGTAGGAAATTCTATTTCACGTAAGTGTAAACACAAAAGTTCACTTGATTTTAGTTTTATGGTCAACAAACCTCTTTGTTCAGGACAAAACTTGGCTAGTTGCTAAATTTTAACACTGAATTACAATATTCTCCTTGATTATTAAACACTATCTCTGTACAATTTGTAGAAGGTTCAGGCACGATTATATCAGGAGACGGTAACTCTGCCTTTACCGGTGTGGGAACCAATCTTCCAGTTGGAGCTGTAGTCAGTGCACTAAATAACAGAGGCGGTTCTGGTGGTCCAGGTGGTCCAGGTGTTTTAGGAAATTCTATTAACCGTAAGTTTTCCAAACCTAAGTTCCAATTTTTTCCCAGCTAAAACCAAGCTAATTTATCTTTCAGAGGGCCCTGAAACAGTTATAAAAGGAAAGGATAACACTGTCAGTGCTTTAAATAATAATCAGGACGCTGGAGGACCTGGTGGTGCTACTGCTGTAGGAAATACTATTAATCGTAAGTTTAATCTTTTAGGATGGTAAATGCTAGGAAATAGAATATAATACATACAATCTTGCAATATAAAATCTGATTAGAAAAAAAATCTGTAAGAAATATAATTCCACTTTCAGAGGGTCCAGGCACAGTTATAACAGGAGACGATAATATTGACTCTACCTTGGTGGGAGCCAAAGCTCCAATTGGAATTGTGGCCAGTCTACTGAATAACAATAGTGGATCAAAAGGCGGACCAGGTGGTTCCGGTGGCATTTCAGGAAATACCATCAACCGTAAGCTTTCAAGACCTAATTTCCAATTCTTTTCCAGTTGTAATCAAGCTCATTTATTTTTCAGAGGGTGCTGGAACAGTCATAAAAGGAAAGGGTAACAGAGTCCTCAAAGGGGTTGATGTTGATCTTCCTATCGGAATTTTGGCCAGCGTTTTGGATAATAGAGCCGGTGGATCTGGAGGATCTGCTGGCGGCACCCCTATTGGTAATCAATTAAACTCTGGTCCCCAAGAGTCCATTACTGGTGATGGCAACAATATGATTCAAGTTGTCGACGTCGATGGTAATTTGCTGGCAACTATTTTGGCAGCCAATAGCATATCTGGAGCCGGCCCTGGTGGTTTGACAAATAGCGTTAACAGTAAGTTGGATATACGAATTTAAAGACCGAAATATTTCTAATTCGCTTGAAATTTTCAATCAATTGTAGAAGGACCACGTCAAATTATTGTGGGCAAAAACAACCATATAGTAAAATTTGTTAATTTGAATGCAGACATACTGGCTAGTTTAAACATACTCAATGTGATTCGAGGCAGCGGTTGTGGCAACAATCAAATTGGAAATAATATTAATAGTAAGTTTAATACTCTGTTATTTTTTTGTGGTTTCAAGCTAACAGAAATGAATATTATTTATTTTAGCTGGACCCAAAACTGTCATAAAGGGCGATAATAATTCGGTTTTCACTTTATTGGATCTGGATTTGGGATTATTCCCCAATTTGAGCATATTGAACAAAATCCTGGGAGAGGCCGCCAATTGTGTAACAGAGCCTCCAACGCCAACTCCCACGCCTCCAACCCCCACACCTCCAACACCCACACCTCCAACACCCACACCTCCAACCCCCACACCTCCAACCCCCACACCCCCGACACCCACACCTCCGACACCCACACCCCCAACTCCTACACCCCCAACTGTCAGGCCACCAACACCAAACCCAGGAAATTGTTATCGTCGCTATTGCCGGAAGTGGCGAACCCGTCCCAGCCATCTATGCTATAAGAACTGCGGAGGTCCCTTTGTTTACAGTCCTCAATAGACTGAAGTTATTTCCATTTTAGCTCAAAATGTTTATCTATTTATTTATTTATTTTTCTAACTTTGTAAGCCAAGTTTGTTTATTTTTCTTTGAAAATATATTGTGTTGAATATAAACTTACATTCTCAAGACATTCATTTGTACCCATGTATTTAAAAATATGACCACAAATTTGGAGCAGTTCAAGAGCTAAGTGCCAGCATTGCCAGCCTTAAATAAATACGCTATGCTTTTTCAAAGAGTGAAGAATTTTTACTGGAAAAGAACAGTTAGAGCTAAAAACCAAAAGCATAAATGGAATCGAAAAGAATTTATGCATTTACTTTTCTAAGAATTTTGAGCGTGATCGCTACAAATTATCTATTGCTTTAATTAATTCCATTTATTTGAATTCTTAATATTTTTAATATTAATTCAAATATTAAATATTATCACCCAAAATTGTTTTCTACTTTAGGAATTATTAAATACATTTAAAAATATTGCACTTCAATAAGAAATATAGATTTTTTTATATAGAACAATAAAGCTTTAAACTAATGCAGTTTTACAAATTTTAGACTATAACGTTTAAACTTATTAAGCAAAATGGGCTCTAAAAAATCAGTCAGTTAGTTTTTCCGGCAGTTTTTTTAACTGATAGACTCTTGGTCATTGCAATTGAATTTACCATAATTGTGCAATCAACTGTTTGCGTTTTCTACTCTTGTGTTTAATGAACAGCATTCTTTAAACATACTTTTAGGCGCCGACAAAATTATGTAGTCGTTCAGACAGAAATTTCGAACTGGAAATGGAAGTTTTCTGTCTGACTTTGAATTACTCATAGTCTATGTCTATCCAAATCCCCTTCTAACTTATCATTTATACATATACATATGTATTCCCGTTTAGGATTTGTCTTCGTTTTCATCTTCTATTTTGTAATTTTTTTTTTTGGTTTTTTTTTGGTTTCTTCTTTTATTTTCTTTATTATTGTATTGTATGTACATAATAAGCACGTGCTGCGAATATCTAAAATTTACGACTAACACCGCCGACGACATGGAAGACATTGAAGAAAGCGAAAGTGAACAGCTTCTGGGGGAATAGTGGGGGGGATGGATTTTGGGTAAGGGTGGATCTATGTACATAAGGGTGGCTGCTGACGCTAACTGCCACTGACACTAGTTGGAGAAACCCTTGCTGGCTTCGTCAAAAGGTTACTCACTTTAACATTATTTTGCTTTTAGGAAACGCAACTGGCTAGGACAGAAGGAAACATCATGGTCCGTTTCGAGTTGCTTTCTACCTCAATTTTCTGGTGATAATAATGATGATTAAGCGTAAACCCCAAGCAAATGTTTTTTAAATGCACTGCAAATGTTGTTGGCCAAAAAAAAAAAAAAAAACGACCAATGCGTTGCTAAAGCTCGTTTTGTGGGTCAACCAAAATTTACAGCTAAATTTGATGACAGGTGGTTGGAAAGGGAATTGAAATTGAAGCTGTGGTTTGGTTACATCTTAAATATGTGTGAATGGCTTAGAGAATTGTGTGTAGTAAATTTGTATTTACAATTCTAATTAAATATTCAGGACTGGGAACGTGACAATGCTTTTAATTCTCTCAACAATCAGATTAAAACTATAAGAATTATTCAGTTTATAAAGAATTAAAATAAATGAATCAAGGTAAGGTTTATATTATTTCGAATATAACTCTGATGTTGCCACCTATTGGCGAGAACCTTAACTGTAAAAAATTTGTTTGTTTTTCATATTTTATGTGATCGAAAAAGCTTCCTTTCCCTTTGTTCTATAAATTTCAAAAATTGATTTTATTCTGCATACTAAAATACTGTGACAAAGGGGACACCAAACAACCGGATCCGGGTATCTGTTGTTCCTTTAATAAATATCAAAATCAAATATTGTAACGGTTTTTTGTTTTTTAAAGTAGCTTAAATTATTGTTCTTGTGTTTTCACCGTAGAATATACACAACCAACATCCAACCAAAAATAATATATATTGTATACAGTATATGCTTCTCACTCCATAATTTTGGGATTTGGGGTGAGTTACTAGACCAGAATTTTTAAATTTGTGTTGTTGGTGCCGCGTCGCGGCTTTTAGATTTTCGATACTTGTACGCCGGCGAGTTGGAGTTGCCTTTGTGTTTGTGTGTACATTGCCGGCAATGGCAATCGGTTTCAGTTCCAAGCTTGATTTTATTTTGTGCAAATTTTTCGAATGTTATCCTTAATTTAGTTTATAAGTAGATGCCAGGCACGTATCAAGCAAATGACATTTTATTTGTGGATTTTTATGGACTTTGTGTATTTGTGCGTGGGTGAGTCACGAGTCTAGCTGACTCCCCAACCCCGGACCGGAAAGTTTGTTTGGGTCTAAAACCGAAAAAAATAGGCTTTTTTCCATTCTTGTGTTCTTGTGTTTTGTATTTGTATTTTGCGTGCCGAAACGTGTTTATTCCATGTACAACAATTTCTTGACTTTGGGTAGCTGACTGGCTACCCCCAATTGTTGCAGCGCTTTGTCTGGACCACATGTGTCTTTGATGGAACTGGAACAGGCCATAATGCCCTCTTTTGGGGTTTGTTCTTCGTTCGCAGGGGTGTTAATGGACCAATGGGGTCTAGGCGAACATTAAATTTGATGCCACCAAAGGCTATTTGCGATTTTATTAGCTTCTTTTTTCAAATTTTATTCCAAATTTTGACATTTAAACACCCTGAACGATTGGGATTGGGCCACAGGTTCCTGGCACTGTTCTAGAATTAAACATTAGCCAAGGCCATAACACGCCATCTATAGGAAAACATATGTACTCTGTTATTTTATTAATATAATTTTATTTTCATTACTTACAGTAAATGTTAATGCAACTTTTATAATATCAATGAAAATGTGAATAATTTCTATGCGATTTTTTAATGCGAATACTTTAAAATAGTTGTATAAAATGTGCTTTAAATATATTACGTATACGTCTCCCCATAAATTTTCAGTTCACCTTTAAGATTTGTTAATTTAGTTTAATTTTTCGGACAAGAAAGGGTTTAAATTCAAGGGCGAGGTATTTTTTCTCAAAGTTTAAATAGTAATATATTAGCTTTTTACCTTTTTCACAGCCAGACTAAAAGAAAATATTTGGGAGGCTTTAATCCCAATCAAAAGTCTTATGACAGGTTGGAAATTGTAATTAATTTTTGAAGTAGAAATAAAATAATGACTGGAACAAAAAGAAAAAAAATCCAATTTTTAATTAATTTAAGCAAATTATCTTATAATTTTGATAATCAATTATTTTTTTTTATTATTTGGAATAAAAATAAATATTTAGAATTATTCATTGTTGGTTTGTAATTCAGTTTTCCAGTTCGGTTCACATGAAAAAGAAAAGGCCGCATTTTTTTGTATTAGCTTTATTAACAAAATCTTTTGGTTGTTAAACTATTGTTTGTCTAAAAATGTGCAAAATGTACAAAATTCCAAAAAGGATACCAACACAAGTTCCATATTAAATGAAAAGAGAAATATGACTATTGTGGCATAAATACATAAGAAAAAACAACAGCAACAGCAACAAAAGAAGAAAACAAACAGCAATATTAATCGTTGGGGTGGGAAAAAGGGGGCAGAAAAGAGAAACATTGAAATACCAACGACACCGACACTTTTTGGCATTAGGGTGATCCATGGGGTTGTTTTTGCCACATGTGTGTGTAGGTTACACGCACACACACACACATACACACACACACACACCCACAAAAATGTTGGGGAAAATTACTTGCGCACAATAAAGCAAAAATTAAAAAGCGTTAACAGAATTGCAATTTTCCTGATGCCCTTTGACAGTGGCCTTTGTATCTCTCCATATCAAAGGTGCCTTGGTTCAATTCTCTCTCTCTCTCTCCTCTCTCTGGCTAAAGGTTAATTTGCGGACCGATCGGGTTCAAAACTATTATATTACCAATAAAAAAAAAGGTATGCTTTTAGTGAATTTACAACGAATTCTTATTAAAGAGTTCTAAATTTTTAAAAACAGAAATAATGATAAAAACTAATAAAGGAAAATTTAACCATTTTTAAAAGACTAGAAAAAAATATCTTTTTGGATCCATGTAGGATATATACCAAGTCGTATTGGCTCACTCTCATATAAATAACAATGGCTACGAATTTTGCGCCAACGGTATTTATTTACGGCATTTTTTCACGCCACCATGAACTTAAGCTCTGCCTCCGTTCGTCCGTTCGTCCGTCCGTCCGTCTATCCAGGTGTTACGGTGGTTAAAAAAAAAAATTGAGAAGCACAAGGAAGACGCTGCATAGCTGAACAGTGGGAGTGATGTCCTTACCTGCCACGGGCACTGGCAAGGATAGGAAGGAAGACAGCAAAAAAAATAAAGGCGCTTTTTTATTGTTACGTTTTGTTTTGCTCATCTTAATGGACGCTATTGTCGTACGGATGGGATACGGGGAGAGACAAATCTAAAGATGTACTGGGTGCTCTGACAATGGTAGACAAAACAGAACAGAACAGGAAAAAAAAAGAGGCAACAACTTTGCATCACTTCGATTGTAATTTCATGCCCGAATTATCCTTGGGGAAACATTTACCCTAAACTAAGATCCCACAGACGGAGACACACACACACACAACACAATGAACAAATTCCAATAGCAAAAGTCAAACCTGAAAAGTCAAAAGCAAAACAAAAATAAAAAAAAAAATAAATAGGTGGGCGGAACGCAGGGTTGCAAAGGTGTGTGTGTGTGTGTGTTGCTCTTTCTGTGGTCTTCTGGTAAAGAAGCACACATCGATAACATAATTTTTACATTTAACTTCCGGCTGGAGCATATTATGTCTGTCAACCGGTCCGTCCGGCTTCAAATTACAAAATAAAGCGCCCGACGTTGTTGTTGTTTTTGTTGTTGTTGTCGTCGTTCCCCTGATAAAGTTATTGTATTCGATATATTCTTCTCTTGCTTTCCAGATGGTTCAATTCGATGGATAAAATAAGCCTAGGTTTTTAATTAGGCCTTGTAAAAATTCGAATAAAAATGCCTGATAACTTTAACTGGATAGGTAGAATAGAATATGGGGATGGTTCTCTTCTTTAAAGTGAAGACGTTTAAAATTTTAATTATATTTGCAGTTACAATGACATAAATTTTAAACGTTAATTTAAGCCAAATCCGACAAGGACATGAACGAAAACATTCCAGTGTTTGTCAGCGCATTTAGAAGAAGAAGTAGAAGAAGAAGAAGTGCAACGCGAAATGGCAAAATGGTGGCAAGTGGCAGTGGTGAACCCAAAATATGTGGCAAGATATTTTAATACGCCCAGACAATAAACACCAAAAGTGTCAGAAGCGTCTAGGCTAAGCTTTAAATTAAATGGCAATTTGTGGCTTAATTTATTTTTATTACTCCCACACGCTTTTTATCCAGGCAAATAAAATTTTGAGGCCAAGTTGGAAAGTTGGAGCAGCACTCGCACCTGTCAATTGTCGACTGCTACTATATACATACATAATTGGATTTTTATTTTCCTATTTTTAAGCTGTCAAGATCTGTCTCTAAAGTTTGAGAATGGCAGCCCCCAATTCTCTCTCTGTTATCGGATGCCAACGAATGTGTACATAGATTCCATCTCAGTTGTTGTTTTTGTTGTTGTTGTTGTTGTTGGCAACCTTAGTATTTGTCTTTATTTGCCTCTGCCGCCTGCCGGTGTGCAATTTCACGCAAAGTTACAGAATATCAATCAAAGCCTTTTGCTTTTGCCTTAGACTGCTGAGCACACACCTACACACACTCAAGAAATTGGCTAAATGTGAAAATGCACAACGACTGTGTGAATGCTGTAATGAAATTCTGTTGACATTTTTCTTTAATTTTTTATTTTGTCGTATTAAATTTTAAAGTTCTTGTTATTTATTATAGAATGAAAAATTACAGGGTATAAATATGCTTGGTATGCTTGACCGTTGACGACAGCGCTTGTATTGTACAGCTGGGTCGTCGTCGCCGCCACGCAGTAGCAGAATAACGGCAGTATGGTACGTTATTTGCATGTGCAAGCTGTGCACTTGTGCACGAAGATCAGCACAAAGTAAAACGAAAGAACAAAGTTTTGTTTCCAATATGCAAGCTGTGCGCTTGTGCAAGAAGATCAGCACAAAGTAAAACGAAAGAACAAAGTTTTTTTTTCCAATATGCAAGCTTTGCGCTTGTGCACGAAGATCAGCACAAAGTAGAAGGAAAGAACAAAGTTTTCGAGCGAAGGCCGCTTAGTAAATTCTCAAGTATTCTAAAAAAGTAAATACAAGTGTAACCAGTTGCAATTTATATTTTTAGCAATAAATTCAATATATGTAATTCCGATAGATAGACAGAGCTAAAAAAAATACCCGACTGTTGATTCTGATCGTAAAAGCTTCCTTTTTCTATGTTATAAACATTTTCAAAATTTATTATACCATTTTTTCAATAGATACTGGATATAAAAACATAAATATTTACAATTCACTTGCCCGTATTTCTTTGCTGACTCACAGTTCTTCACACACAACTGAGTTATTGGATTTTATTTATAAGAATCAGTTTAAAATTTAATCATTTTGAATAGAACGAGGACGAGGAGGACTCCTTCCTTTACTGTTACTTTTACGATGCTACGCGCTGTTTGTTCGTGGTGTTTCTTATTATTGCTTTTTTAGGGAAAGCAGGAGGAATGACAGCAGCAGCAATGAGTGAGTCCCAGGAGAAGGCCAGGAGATGAGTGTAAAAAAAAAAAAAGCATGACAATGGGTTCAGCGTTAGCTGTACTAAATGGCGTTCAAGTGCTTGCAGAGCGGGGGAAAAAAAAAGAGTTGAGTTCGGCTTATATGGACACATAAATCGAGCATTTTATACGCTTTGCCGATGCCGTCGAAGTAAAATGACCTCCATCATTATCAGAATAAATAACAGCCAGATGGAATGCATGAAGTTGAAGTACTTTCAAAGACTTGATACTCTTCTTAAATAATATTTGCAAAAAGCCACAGATCGAAATAAAAATGCATATTAATTTTCTAACTTTAATATAAGATTTATATTTCATTTCAATATATTTATTATTTTTTAATTCAAATTAATATCTAGTTGTTCGCTGAGTTTCTCTATAAAACAATGGTAAATATTGGATAAAAATCTAATTTAGAAAGGACTCTGAAGACATTATATAGGGTATATTAAGTAAGTTAACAAATTTTTTATGCATATTACTAATTAATTTTTGTTTTTTTTTTTCAAAAAGTGTAAAATAAAATTTCAGTTCTTTTGTCCTGTGTCTCTGTGTGTCTATTGGATTTTTGTGACCATCCGTTGTCGCCCCAAGTTGAATTCGCATTTATGTTACTTACCCTTTTTATTTGTTTGTTAAAGCATAAGCACTCCAATCTTGGCTTAACTTGGTCTTTAAGTTTTACGAGCAGTATGCGGAGCATAAAAATTCGTCGAATATGATCGTTTTGTTTAAGGCCTCGACAGCAGTTTGCGGGAAATATGCGCAGGCAGTAAAAATTGGCAACGAAAATGGTCTGCAATTGTTCCGTAAAGGGTTCGGCGACAGTTGAACTCATGCTGAAATCCTATAGGAAAAATAAAATATTTAAAGTTGTGTTTATTTTTGTCACAACAAAAGTCGTGAAATTCATTTAAATTTGATAAAATACAATGGCATTTAATTCAGAAATTATAATTAATACAAATTAAGTTTTGTATTACATACAATATTATTTTTAGAATTTTTTTATGAAAATTATATATTTTTTTTAAAATTTAGAGTTGAATTTAAACATAAATTATAGGAAAATAGAAAGAGTAAAAATAATAAAATGTCTAAAGAAAAAGGAAAATATTCTAAAAATTTTAGGATCTCCAAGTTTTTATTTTTTTTTTTTTTGTTTAATTTCCATAATTTTCTGACAGTAAAATTTACAATTATACGGTTGTTAGCGGTTTTTCGTTTTTAAACTTAATAATAACTTAATACGCAAAGCAATAAAATCCAGATCAACATTTCACGTGTGACTGACTGGCAAGGCTCAATTGAGTTTTTGGTGCAAGTATTACAAGTATAATCCACTTGGCACATGCAGCTTAAAACTGAAAACGGACTTGGGGGGGACATGACGACCACATGTGCAACCCTCGCTGCGCTCTTAGGGGCAGAGGAAAGGGTAGAGTTAAATGAAGCATGCAGTAAAGAATACTCGACTAACAAGTATACTTCTTTTTGGCATATTGTATCCAATATATGTATAGATAAAGGGTATAAAAAGAAATATTGTCGATCCCTGATATATTTTTTTTTTTTGTTCGTGCCACCTAATACTTATAAAACATTTTCGTTGTCCTTATACATGCAAGTATATCCATCCACTTTGTTGTTGCTGTATTTTTAGACTTAACAGGTTCTTTGTTACTGTCGATGACGATGACGATGGCTGAAACTTTTGATGCTTTCTTTTTGTTGTTTGTATTGTTGCATTGTCCTTTGCACGTTACTGAAACATAATCCGCTTAGCCAGCCAGAAAGGCTCTGGCTCTCAACGCACTTTGTCATCACAAACTCTCTCTCTCTCTGTCTCTCTCGCTCTCTTTCCCAAAAATAATCATACCTACCATTCAATGGCTTTAACGTCGACTCCAAAATTTGGCTTCTATTTATTAAAAGGATACTCATATTGTAGACATTGTGTACTTAATTAAATGAGTTTTGTTTGTTAAAATTACAAAACATACAATACATGAATATAATTTGAATCAACTAAAGTCTAAAAAAATCGGCAATCCCAAAATCTTTCCATTTGAATTTGAGCATTTATTTAATACCTTTAATAGGAATATTGTATTTGCATTTTATTATTTAGGGGAATCCCTTATAAATCGTGTTTATGCATGTCGATGCTTTTCACATCTTATTCTATTTTGAAAGTGAGTTGTGTCCATGAAAATTAAATCTAATTAGACTATTCAGACTAAAATAATAAAGCCCATTTTATTTTTTTTTAATTTGTGGGACTTCTTTTCTATTTTTTGTTGTTGTTTTGTTTTGTTTTAGTTTTACCCTGAAAAAAGAAACACGAAAAACCGCGAAAAAGGCAAAAATAAAAATACAAAAGGTTAGCTTCCGAAGTTTCAGTCGCATTTCCGCTTTTGTGGTGCAAATAACTGGTGAACGAGAGTGTGAGGGAAGGAAGAGGGCAACTTTATTGGTATTACATATAAATTAAACATTACTGGGCTGGTCTTGGCTGGGTTCGGTTGCCTTCCTAGGAAAACTCGAGTAAAGAACGGCCTAACCAAATAGGCTGATCGGCCCACAACAAAAACAAAGGAAGGCACAAAAACAAACGCTATACGGTAATGAAAAATATTGACATTTCCTTTTCACGGTTTTCACCACGTCCGCACTTCTTTCTTTCTTATATATTTCTATACCGTAGGTAATCTTATACTTTGCGATTGTTGCCGTAATGAATTTGGAACAATACCACACACAAAAGCCAACCATTGTGCGTCTACATATAACATACATACATTTGCTTATAAAGAAATGTGGATGTTGACGGCGATTTTGTGGTAGTTAGACAAGTTGGGGTGAAATAATATTATACCTATCAAATGCTATGGGGATGACAATATCAATGATCAGATTACAAAACCGGCATTTCACACGCTAGAAAGAAAGTTCCAATTCGATAAACAGATAACTGAAATTCTGGCCAACTTTGGTAAGGATTATCTATATCTTATACAAGATTTAAAAATCTGAAAAAATGTAATCCAAAAAGTTCAATATTTCAAAATTGTTCATGTCTAATTTCAGCTCCCTAACTTTTAAATTGAAAAGGAATCAGACTTAAATCAAAAATTGGTAGGTAAAAAAAGAAAATTCAAATTTTTGGTAATTATTCTTAAATTGTGTTGTTAATTTTATTTCACTTACAAAAAATGAACTTATATTTCCTCCTACTGAAACGTAAAATAATTTAAAACATTTTTCATATAAAGCGTAGTATCCACTTCACGAAAAAGAGGTTCAAAAAAAGTAGAACAAAAACTGTTACTTTACAGAATATTTAACTGTGAATTCAAATGTCATGTAAATGAACATTATTTGTCAACATTTTTAGGCTCAATCGGTTAAAAATAAATGAACAATACGTAAAAAATGAATCGAAAGAAAAAAACGTAACGGAAGAGAAAAAATTTAAAAATTATAAAGAACCGCTAGCTTTCTTGCCCGTGGTGAGAAGGGAAGATTTTACTAAGATAATAGTGCATTCTAATTCAGTTTTCGGACATAATTTAATGATTTCTCACTTATATTTTCATTGCAAAACAAATTTCGGTTACGAAAAATTTAACAGCCGTACATAAATTTACATAACGAAATCTCGTCAGGTGGATTGGATGCAGAGCATTCAAAACAAAATTTGAGATGTGAAATTCCTAAACTGATTTTTATATGAAATTTTTTGTTTTGAAGGCTTAAAAGCGAAAAATAAAATAAATAAATCAAGAAATTTTTTCATTGCTTTAATTGAAAATATTTTGAAATAAGAGATAAAATGCATTTGAGTACATAAAAATTCTTCCTCAAATTTAGTTCGCCGGGTTGGTTTCGTTGTTGGATTTACACAATTTAAATTATTTTAGCTTTTACACAAAAACTATTTATATTGACTGGTGCTCTGTAATTAAGTCAGATCGAATTAATGCATACAATATTTATTTATTGTATTTTATACTTTTATTGAAAAACTCTGCCCATTTTATAAATGAAAATCCATTCTAAATTCCTAACATCAACATCAACCCTCATTTTATTTTTCTTCCCCTGTTTGTTGTTATTGTTGTTGTTGGTGTTTGGCACACCCGCTGCTTATGAAACATTGTGGCCGCTAAATTGAAAACTGTGCAATTTTCCCAACTTTTCATGCGATTTGATACTTTTTTTTTTTTTTTTTGCGTTCCCCAACCCACAAATTTAACATCAGCAACCTCAAACCAATCAATACATAAAAGTGACCCTTATCCAGGAAATTGGACTCACCCGGCGATCGTGTTGACCTTTTAGTTGCCGCGTGACCATTCTATTTGTCCGAAAGCCCTAAAATTTATGACAAAACGCGTGGTTGGTGGTCGCCGTTAATTTTATCCTCCTCCTCCTCTGCCTCCTTTTTTACCCTAAAACTACAAAGGGTATTTCCCAATTTACTGCCACTTGTTGGTACAGTTTATCTCTAATTCTATGCCGACAGATCCAACTAGTTTTTCATATAATTATAACATAGAGAAGAAAATACTACCAAAGAGAGCTGCCAACCTTATTTTTTACAACGAACGTCAGCACTTTTTATACTTTTTTCAAAAAATATATATTCATTTTATCCCGAAGTTTGTAACACATAGAAGGAGACGTCGTAGACCCCCTAAAGTTGCCTAAAACTTGGTCAGGGGGACTAGAGGAGTCGATCTAGCCATGTCCGTCGGTCCGTCCGTCGGTCCGTCCGTCGGTCCGTCCGTCGGTCCGTCCGTCTGTATGTATGCAAACTAGTCCCTCAGTTTTAAAGCTATCTTGATGAAACTTGGCGACAAGACTTCTGCCGGATCGGACCACTATATCATATAGCTGCCATACAAACGATCAGTCAAATCCCAATTGGAATTGATATAAATTAGAATATTACAAATCCAATTGGAACAAAACTCCAACTGCTTCCAAAATCTAATTGAAAAAAGTATGTAAGCTTCGGCGCCCCGAAGTTAACTTTTTCTAGTTTTTATTTATATATAGGAAAAATCCAAATAAGTCCAAAAGAAAGGATTTTTATTTGGAAATCGGCCTACTAAAGTCTTAGAACAGTCTTTGTAAAGAATTATTAATTTTCGACCCTATAAAAACAAATATTCTTAAAAATATATTGCATTGTATTATAAATGAAAGGTGCATAACTAAAAATAAAGTTACCTACAAATATTTGAAACGAAGGAGTCTCCACAGATTCTCATTTTGCGCACTGGCTTAGCTATATGTATTTTTACCTATGTATGTAAGTATTATAGCAACTTTAAATATCATTTATCATTTCTTTTGAATTGTGTCTTATCTGCTTGCATCATTAGTCATGGAGTCTCAGTCTCGGGTATATTTCCTATGCTCTGATTGCTCTTGCTTCAAGCACAACGCCGGTGCCGCGTCGACAAAACCTGTCAATCAATCGAGGGTTTTTGGTTTTATTTTTGATTTTGGCTTTGTGCCCGGTTTTCAACAGATAGACAAAGAATGGAGTAAATGAAGATTAAAAAAATATTCTGCCCTTAATTGCTTATAAAGTTATTAACAATTGAAGGTATAGGTAATAATAAAAGCAACCAGCAGGAGTATGTAATTTGACTCTTGGTTTGAGAGAAATAAAGTTGAAAATGATTTAATTGAATGCGTCAAAGGAATAGAGAGAAATAAATAATTTTATATGGAAGATTTTGAACAAAAATTAACAGGTACAGAACCCAAAAATCTATAAGAAATGATAGGTTTGAATCAAACTTTGTGAGAAAATTAAATAAATAATTTCTTCTATTTTTGATATTTTCTTAATAAATCATACCTGGATCCCTTGAAGATTTGGATTGTTATCCGTCTTCTAGGACTTTGGCTGCCAGGATAATCAATTATATACATGTACTTTATAGAAATTGTTCATATTTGGGGAATAAAAATATGAGAATTCTCACAAATTGATTAATGTGGTGGATTTTATGCGTGGAAAATTGGTTTACGGGTTTACAAATCTATCTAAATAAAAGTAACACGGTTCAAATCAACACCAACGGCTACAGCAATAATAAATAAACCGTGGCGAAAGTGCTACATATATTGGATGGTATTGTTTGGAATGACAAAATAATAATGCAATAAATCACTTATGGCCAACGAAAAGTGCATACGATTCTGGTTGACATTGGAGAGGGCGGATGGAGGGTAGTTGCAATTCCAGTAATCGTTGATAAATTGCCGGAGAATGCTAAACAAGGCGAAACAAAAGCAACAACTGTGGTGCAAAAACCTTAACAATCCACAACAACAACAACAACAGATATAAATGTATCTTATAGATACAGTTGTATGTGCATGCGTTTGAAAAAGTTGCTTGGCACCAAATGATAAATTCGCATCGGTGGCATGTGACCTTAATTTTTAGCTCATTATCAATCGGATATCTCTAAATTTAAGAAGCTCAAAAAGTCAAAAAGATGTCAGTTTCGGAGCTGTGTTACTAACGCGCCATCTATGACCCAAAATTAATTTATTAGAAAAAATCATTATAAAGTTTCAAATGCATTTTTTGTTTGTATAAAATTATGAAATATCAAATTGAATTACCATATAATCTACAAATATCTGATTATAATACCTACTTTTTAGCAAATTAAAATATGACTCATTTTTTCTTTTTCTGCAAAGTTTTTTCGTTGCTTGAAACTTTTATAGCTTAATTTAATTAAATTATTTAAATATTTGCTAAGGGTTGAATTTAATTAGGTAAGTTTAATTTTCCTCTTTTAGCAATTTAAGTTGGAAAACCACAATTCTCACAATACATTCGTCATTTTACAAGAATGAGTAATTAGCAATGTCTTAATTATTTTCTTCTAATTGGCAAAACGATCGACTCCTGATCAAGAATATATCTAACATTACTCAGCTGGAAGCATGTTGCAGCAACATAATTTTCGAAATTCGAAAATTGGCAACAAGTTGCTGTTACTTATGCTTTCCCCAGCTTCCCAAAAACAACTTCAAGTATAATCAATTAACATTCAATTTCAAAAAGTACACTCCAGCTTAATAAATTCTTAAAAAAAAAACTATATTTATTTATACTTATTATTCTCAACGAGTTCCGTAAAAATAGTGTTAGACTCATTTTGTTCTAGGCAGCATGTTGCTAATAACGAAATGTTACTAGACACATTGGCATCATATTCATGTTGCTTGCGCTCTTTCCGCTCTTCATTTTACAATCCAGAAATGAAAATAAAATTTAAAAATTAAATATAAATTCATTTTACAATTATTATATTCTGATTTCACCTTAATCGACTGGATTCACCTCTTTTGAGTTCACCTTATTTCAGGCGCGAAATTCAAATTTGCTTTTCGAAACATGTTGCTTTTCGAACATGGTGAGTGTTTCAAAGAGCGAGTATAAAAGGCCTAAAGAGAGAAAGAGAGCGAGTCATTTATTTATAAACACTCGTTGGCGTCGGTGGTCGTCTGCTGCTAGCGGTTAAAACAGCGCTCTCCAGTTCATTATTTTTTTTTGTGTCTCTGTGTCTCAGTAACGGACGTGCGTTTTCGGTTATTGTATGTGTGCGTGCGTGTGTGTTGCCAGTTAAAAACAATATAAATTATTGGTAATATTATTAATACATTTATTTTAATTAAATGCAAACAAAAAGAAAAAAAAACAGCAAACAGAATTAAATCCAATGCTTATTAATAACTAAAAAATGCGCCGCAAATTGACTTAATTTTTTTTTTTTTTATGTTGGCTGTGACTCACTCACGTGCTATCCACAAATAGGCCCAAAAAAAATGTGTCGTTTTTTTTTTTTTGTATAATTTTAGTTTTTCAAAGTTCACAATAAAAAAATAAAAATACTAAAATAAACTAAGCCAGAAAATACAGGCGCAAACGTAAATTTGTACAAGTACAGGCAAAAAAGAAAAAAAGAAATACAAATAAAAAAACTGGTTTTGGCCTCGTTTGTCTTATTGCCGCTGGTGTTGTTGTTGTTGTTGTTGCAGTTGCGGCACTATTAACTTTTGAAACAGTATTTTTTTTTTGTATTTGAGCGTCATAATTTGAGGCAGCCACCAGCAACCATTCAAAAGAACAAATTAAAAACAATTGAAAAAAATTGACAAATAAAAGAAAAACTTATAAACAAGTTAATTGTAATTTCTTTTTTTTTATTATTTACTGTGTGCGTTTGTGTGTGTGTGTGAGAGACAGAGAGCAAAAGAGAGTTTATTTCTGTTGCTTGGGGCAACCAAATGCAAATTACAATAACATTTGTGTTTATTACTTGTTTTTTGTTGCCGCTTGCCATGTCCCAAAAACCCATTGGGTAAATTTCAATGAAAATAACAGTAATATATTTTGGACTCAAACCTGTTGCGCTCTCAACTCTCTGCAGAACACTTTAAAATACTCGTACATATATGTATGCTCAAGAATGCAGCAAAACAGTTACGAAAATCGCTTGACTCACTCTCTTGTACACACAAACACACGCATATACGAACAGACAAACACAAAAAGAAGAAGAACAGCTAATCAGACAAAGCCAAAGCGTCATTCTCTCTCACACCTATACAAAAGCAACAAACAAGAAATAGAGAGAAGCTTCTCCTCTCTTCTCTGGTACATTAAATCGCAAGTGGTAAAGATAAACCACAAGTTAGTATAAGTATATATGTGTGTGTTATGTATATATTTACTAGCGGCCTCAGCGCGCCCTAAAACTATGACAATTAAAAATTATAACAACTTACAGAGTATTAAAAGGCAATAAAAACACACAATATATTTCTCTTGATGCTTTTAGCCTAATTGTCCCAATTGTATGTAAATGCCCTTAAATGCCCATTTGGCATTAAATATGTGTAATGATAAAAACAAGAAAATCTTAAGAGGGGTATTCTGATATTAAGGAAAATAAAAAATAAGATTTTCGAATTTATTTTAATGCGCTGAAAAGAAGTTAAAAATGAGTTTAAAAAATGTTCAATAAATATATCTTTATTTTGGGAAATTTCTGGACTACTCCCTTTAATCCAAAATGAACAAAAAAAGAGAGAAAATTATTGGCAAAGAGAGAGAATGAGAAATGAGAAGAGAATGGTCGTCGTCTGTGCTTAATTGTTTTTGTCTCTTGCCTTTTGCTGCAATTAACATCAATTGACCGTGCGTGCCTTGCATTCAAATGATATTTTTTCAAGTACATACAACAATTTTTTTAACCCATCACAATGCGAGAAGTAGTTCTCGTTATATCTCAATTAACCCTTTAACTACTTAAATATTCTTTTTAAAAGATCTTAAGATCTGCAGATATAAAATTATAAGAAAGTTCTAGAACATTTTTATAGCCTGTAAAATTACATTTTTCTCTTTCTCTCTTTTTATTCTCTTGCAGCTCTTTGGTACTGGCCACAAAATAAAAACCAACAATTGTAAACAATATTAAATAAGAAATGTGATTTGTGGATTAAATCGACCAACAATTGTGCGCGAACCGAGATTAATAATCCTAGATCTCAATAATTTCTTTTTGTTAATTTTTTTTTTTGGTTTTGTGTGAGTTATTTTTGGAAACAAAGCAGCCACAACATAAATAAGAACAACAAAAATAAAATAGCAGTTATCAATTTGGCGCAATAATGGGGCAATTACAGCAAAACCAACAACGAGTAATTCTACTCACCATTCTCTTTGTGGTTATATGCAGCTGCTTTACAATAGGTGAGTAAAAAATCCCAAAATGTTCAATTTATATAACTAACTAAAAATATATCCAAAAACATGAAACGACATCCGATTATTGTCGCATAACTTTGTCAATTCTTAATATTTTGGTTGGAAATTTTATTTTGTTAGTGAATTATGTTGAAAAAAACGATTACCACCTGTGTGGCATTAAGATCTTAGTGCTTGAGATAAACCTTTACTTATCTTAGTTTTTATGGTCAGAAGCTCGTTGGCAACAACTTGAATACATCCAATTCAATATTTGCATATTAAAATGAGCAAATAAACGAAGGCCTTTGTCCTTGCCCACGCAACCTTATCTACCGACGTAATCAACGCAATCTAAATTTTGTAAATAACAAAATTTTAACTTGGCTGACAACGCTTTTATTTTTTAAATAAATTGTACAGAGATAAAAAAGATTAAATGTTTATACCCTTTAACTTTAGAACAATTATATTCTTTTCTAACTCTCAGAAATGATAGGAACTATAGAAAACAAATTCTAAATGATTTGAAGTCCATAAAAATCAATTATATAGCTTCTGCCGTAAAGTTGCATTAATAGATATAATATAGGGCATACTAAATTCGACTGCGCCGAAAGTTAGGCTTTTATTTGTATTTACGTACATAATTACAAAAAAAATATAATCCAGTTGGGTACATTTTGGGACCATAAAAATCACGTGAACAAATCGTAATCAACCTGTCTCTTAGCTAGGTTTCTAAATCTTTATTTATCAACCAATTACCTAACATTTTAATTCTCATATTAAAGATCTTGGATTCTACTTGGAAAAACTATTGTAGTAAAATATTAAAGCACAGCTGTAAGAGCTTAAATTGATATTGCCTTGAATTTGTTGCTTTGTTTTACCGTTACTTGTACAGTTATTTGTGTGTTTTTCTGAGCTTTTAATCTGATACAAATCGTCTTAAAATTGTGAATGCATTTAAATGTCCGACTTGAAATCCTTGCGCATGAACAAAAGATAAAATTTAATCCTTTTTATTATTGTAAAAAAAAAAAGAAAAAAAAACAAATAAAAAGCAATTCAATAACGACAACATTTGTTGTATAATTTTGAATTTCATTTGCTTACAAACAAATTCAATCAATTAAAAACAAATTTCATTATTAAAAAAAAAAAAAAAAAATTTAATTCACAAGTGTGGAAATAAAGCCAATCCAATTAATCCAAAATAACACCAAGACCAAATCGAAAATGACTGTTCACATGATTCATTTTGCCGCTGAGTACCAAATACATGGGCATTGGAGTTAAGCGTTTCTCGCAAACAGCACAAATGACTCCCCGCGTGTCTATGGAGCCCCGAAAATTGAATTGTGCCTTGGGTATGAGACACTGGTAGCACAACCTTGTAATGGCCTGTCTCTTCAATATATTCGCCTGCATTTGGACACTCGCCTTCACACTCTCCCCATAGCTCTGGGAGTAGCAGACCTCGAGAGCGTTGACGTTGACCATGCCGGACCACTGCCTGTTGCCCATATCGTAGCGAGCGACACCCGAAATTACAGCCGCCTCACCACCGGGGACAATGTCCTCGCTCTGATAGATGAGCTCCAGGCCAACGCAAAGCCTTGGTATTATTTCCTGTAAATATGATAGAACCACGACACCTTTGCGCTCTCTAAAGACAATATTGCTGAATATGCAGGAGAATGTGAAGTCGCTGCCCAAATAATCGGTGACAAATTGCGTGTCCACAAACTGCGAATTGATGATGGTCGTGTGGAGCTTCGAGCGCAGCTTGGGCATCAGGTAGTGCATCACAGTGGCCGTCACATTACCCTTGGCATCCAGTTCACCCATTAGCTGGGGATAGGCCCGGCAGCAATCCGTCTGAACGCTGTCGCCCATGTAGGAGGCATTGAACTGATAATAGGAATGGCGATTCTTGGTCAATTGCAAAGTGTGTCCAATGGCAAAGTTATCGCTCAATGACTTGGACACCAGGAACTTTAAGCCCTCAAAGGGAGTCGGCTGTATATTGTGGCATCTCTTATGCAATTCGGCTATAGTGCCAGGATTCCTTTTAATCCAAGACTTAAAGGCAAAGGATTCATACTCATCCTCATAGCCATCGGGCACTGGCACACTTGCCATCTCAGGCAATTTCACATTTAATTCTGGCTGAGTTTGGTTCTGTGTCTTTAATTCTTTTGGCATTGAATTAGCAGCGCCGCCTTTAAAATCGTTCTCCTTTGGCTCGTTTGGATCATCGATATTATTATTATTTTTCAATTCCTGCTGTTGCCTTGTCGTAGCCATTCCATGTCTCAGAGTAGTGCCATTATCATCGCCCTCATTAGCCATTCGAATTCCACATAGACGAAAGAATCTGTCCTTGTCATCCTCTGACTGCAATGCCAAAACGTTGCCCATATTGCAAAAGACCTTGGAATTGTTCAATTTGAGGTTAGCTTCTTTAGTTACCTTCCCTGATAATTGATTGGTTTCATTTATGGTATTTGTTTTATTTTTCTCTAACCAATTTCTTTGCTGAAAATAAATTGGGTATACATTTTTTTTTGGATAACGATAACGTGTAGAATAGAAAGTTAGAGTTACTAGTTGTACAAAGGTTTCACCTATAGATGGCGCGTTGGTATGATTTTTGTTTTGTTTGGCAACTTTTACTCGCGTATTCCCGTTCGAAGTCAAATGGGGCTAACCTATAAAGTAAAAGAAAACGGCAAACAATTACCACATCCGCTTAATTTGTCGAAACGTTTGTTGTTTTCCTGCTCATCATCATGGCGGCAATGACTTTTGTCGTATGCTTTTTATTTTTCTAACCCAACTGACCCGCCCTGGCCTACCCCGCCTACCCTTGTCATACTTCTGTTTCCCCCTCCGTCAGAGCCAAGCAGAATTAATTAACGCAACTTTGTAGCTCTCGGCCTCTGTCTATTCCATCTAACAACAGTCACTCTGGTCTGGTGGTAACTTTTTAACGTATTTCGGATTGCCAGCAGTGGAAAGCTTTCCCAAGCCAACAGAAAGAAATTGTCAGTAAGTGGATTTACCGGAGATCCCAGTCCCAACAACGACAACTAACCAAAAAAAAAAAAACAAAAAAAATGCAGAAAAAAATAGAGAAGAAAAAATAGTAACTGCCGGTAACTGGTATCTTTCTTTGTTGCCCATTGAAAGGGTTGCTAACAACTAAATGGGCTTATTTCATATTTTTATGGGGCTTCCAACATAATCCATTGCTTTTTGGCTGTCTAACCTAGACTAATTCTACATAGCCAAGCGCTCAAAACCAGCTCGTTTAATGGGCCACAGAATTTTCACTTGACTTTGTTTGAGCCACTTGGACTCTTACTTTAGTATTCATTTTATTTTATTGTATTTTCAACAACTACAATGACCGATATATCGACCCTGTCTTGTACTTACTTTGTACCACTCAAGTGGCTAGTCAGACTGCAGACTGTTCGAGTGGAGAGCAACAGAACAGAGCAGAACAGAGCAAGATGAAATGTCAGTCAATAGACGTTAAGAGACTGGACAGGAAAAAGGAAATACCAATTAGGCTGCTAGTCTCTGTCAGGGTGAAAAGAATATTTGTATCTTAAAAAAAAAACAAGAAGAAGAAAAGGGTGTAGTAATTTTTGATAAAAAAGTAGGTATACAAAAAGAGTGACAACTGTTCGTATATGACTTGACTTGACTTGACTAAAGAACCCATTAATTTGGATCCAAACAATGGCACCTTTTCTTTGAATTTAAATGTATTTAACAAGGATAATTTATTTATTAAACTATGTAAGAATTTAAATTTCGAAATCATTTATAGTTTTATTAGTATTTCCGTTAAGCAAATAATGAAGAAAGAGAAAGTGCAGTGTATATTTTTGGCAAACAATTGAGAAAAGTATGCAGCCTCCAATCCGCCTAACCAAACGCTCCTTTGTCAGACAGACAATTAGTTGAAGTTGATCAAAAAACTTGGGCATAATTAGCAACCATTGTTAACAGCATGGCAGCCAGCTATGGGGCAGGCAAGGGATTTGAGTTGCCAAGTTGGCTGGGTGGTTGAAAAGTCTTTTTTAAGCCTTTCCATCCATTAAATTAGCTGCAAATGAGCTGCTGTTGTCATGGCTCCTTCTCCTGCTGCTGCTGCTGCTTTTACTGCTATAGAATTATGGATGTGAACCATCCCATTTTTGGATCTTTGGCAAGGACTGCAACTGCAACTTCAGTCCATTGAAGTGCGAGTAGTGGAATGTAATGTCTTTAGCCAGTCTATACCAATTTTCATATAAAAATCTGCTCCTGTCAGCATTCACAGAAAGTAATTCTCTATTTAAAGACAAGGACGCTTTGCTTCAAAACTATTTAAAATACTTTGAGTTGGGGGTTTCTCCTGAATTCATATGAAATTCATACTCATAAATTAAAATAAGACAACATAACAACTAAAAACGACAGATCACAAGGCGTCGCTGGCATTCTCAGACAAATGGTGTCAAGATGTGACTGATTGCAGCATCCAACACACACACACACACACACACAACAAACTCAAGTTTGGCAAATCAATGTCAAATGGTTGACTGACTGACTGGCTGAATTTTCATCATTAAGATGCCAAAGTATTTTAACCATAATATGAAGAGAATTAGTAATAAACTTGAACTTACCGAAAAATGTTTGATTTTCACCAAATGAAATTTCGATGAGACTCAAAAAAAATAGAATACAATGTTTTAGTTATTTCTGAATAAACAATATAGTAGTCGATTCAAAAGTCTCTGAGCACTAGATCGAATTTCATAAATAAACACTGTGCGACAAGAAAAAAAAAAAACAAAATTATCAACTTGAATTGAATCGTCTTTTTTCTCGATTTAACTTATATTTCAAATAAATAATGCGCTTCCTTCTACTTTGCTAAAAAAGAAATATCAAATTTAATTTCTTGCTTTAAAAAACTAAAATTTAAAAATGATTGGTTATTTTCAGAAGATTTCCAGTGTCTTAAAATTCATAGTAACCAGGGATTATGGGAGTGCAAAACGTTAGGCAAAATATTCACTTAAAACTCATAATTAAGGAGCGTCTATTTTATTTATATTTAACGCATTTCTATCGACTTTGTCGCCTAGTGTTAATCGCTGATTACAAACAAAAGGATGTAAAGTGAAATACCTGACTCGTTTTCCGCGAATTCAAATTGAATTTTTCGAATTTTTTAAACAATACACAAAAAGAACCTAAATACTTTTCGAATGCATCACTCGACTGGTGGCAGGAAGTTGGCCATGACGTGCAACGCCTGACAAGTGTCTGGGCCAAAAGACTGTTGTTTTTTTTTGTTTTTTGTTTTCTACCTATAGTAGTAAATTGAGTTATTGGCCGCCGATCACCCAAAGACTTGAGGACCCGTCGAGACAATGCCTATTTGGCATGCGTGGCGCATTAGACCCGGCTGGCTACCTGGCTATTTTCATTTTCCCCTTATTATACTACACAACTAATCCATCTTAAGCCAAGCGTAGTATTTTGTACAAACGGACAATGGTTCGGCTCAGGTAGGTAGCCAAACCGATGCATACACACAGTTAATTGGATTATCTTTGGCCAACCATAGAATTGAATTGAGTAGTGGCCCAGTCACAGGCATATAGACATATAAACATGGTAAAAGGTCAATGGAATCTGTCAAGTAAGTAGCAATGACGTTTGCATTATACCAGCAGCAGGAGCAGAAGCAGTGGCAGTGGCGCTCTTTTACCTGTGTGTGTGTGTGAGGATTTTAATTGACTTGCTTTGAAAATTGCATAACAATGCGATGTATATGTATAAACGTTTCCTTGACCACTTTCCTGACTATCAACTCGCCTCCAACGGACTACGACTACTCTTGGGTTGATTGTGTTGTCGATTGACGATTAAATTGACATTTTGCATTTTTTAGTCTGCCAGAGGTTACCTACACATTGTTCTATGTACTCTTCCAGCGGTTATACATTCTGGTATTCATTGTGCAGGGGGGAAATGTCAATTGATTTCTATTTATTTTCTTTTCTTTCTTACTGCATTTGTTGGTATTGTTAGCTTCTAATAATCTATAGCTTTTTGGATCATGTGTTCTCATGTTGGATTGTTTATTTTCCTTTACTTTGGAGTTCTACTCTCGACTCTTTTTTAATCAATTCTCTGTTACTCTGTTCCAATTGTGTACTTGGGAATCTTTTGTCATTCTTTTCAAATTGTTCCTGTTGCAGTGCTATCAATGTCTCTCTTTCTCATTGATTGTATGTTTAAATTGGTTTTTTTTTTCCATCTATGTTGTGGTAACCCTATGGGGTAGAAACGGTAAATTGTCAATTTTTGCGGTTGGCAATAATTGAAAAACATTTAAGAACAAATTTTTGTACAAAGATACGATTATAATTGATTTTTCAGTTAGTATCGGTGTTATCGATTAATCGATTTTTTTAGTAGCGATCATCAAGCAGCCGCTTGTCTATTTCCGTTCCCAGTCGGTGGAGTGTCCCACGCTCTTGCTAACCACCAATTAGTGGCCTGATGCTCGTTCTCTTCTTTACATCCTCCTCTTTCATTGTCATGCATTTATCTGGCAATAGTTTTTCCCACCATTTCGACCCAACCTCTAAACGAATGGATGCTGCAGCTCGTTTCTCCGTCCGTCCGTCCGTTCGTTCGTCCGTCCATCATCATGGTCATTCCGCACACCTACCAATTCAAGACTGAGCAGAAAAACAAAAAAAGAAAAAAAAAGAAACGAAAAAGAATTGCATTACCGGCAAAAGACAAGACCATTTTTATTGCTCTGACCGTGCCCAAAACGTTGTTTTGCCTACTCTTTTGGCAGTTTCCAGCATTTAACCAAAACGAAAAAGAAAAAAAATATATGCAACGTGGCCATTGCCATTGTCGTTATTATAAACGTTTTCCTCTTGAATTTTATATTGGATTTTGTGTGTTTCGTTATAACTCTGATTCTCGATGGCATAGTTAAGCGTATAATTTTTTAAAAAAATATATACCTACATATATATGTATATATGAAATTGATGCTGCCCAACATCAATTTTATGGCAATTTTTCACTTGCCCATTCGCAATGCGCAAATTGCGTTTGTCCAAGAAAATCCCATAAAACCAAACCAAACCAGCCAAACACTTTACTATTTTATTTCATGGCCGTGACTCGATAAAGTAAAAAAAAAACAAATTTAGCCCCCAAGGAATAATTCTTTGTGTTTGCATTTTAGTCAAGAACTTGCTAAAAAAAAAAACTTTTCATGGCCAATTTAAGCTGCAAATGTATTAAATTGATTGTTCTTGTTTTCCAAGTGAAGTGGACCAAAAGGTACAAAACTACGTACAATTGTCGATGTGTGTATGGGAAAAACAAGTTTCGGGGCGCTAAACTTTTCTGGCAATTATTATTCGAACAAAAAAAAAAAAAACTAAAATATCCCAAGAGCTTAATATCGAATTAATCCGAATTCTGACTATACTCCTAAATTAGCCTTAGTGCTTATGTATGATCCATAATAATCAGTCTTTCATATAGAAATAGCAAAATACTCACCCAGAAAATTAAGCATTCTTTATGCCCTTTGATTATAAAATAAATAAAAATTCTAAAACTCTTTATTTGAACACTAGAAACAATATTTAATACTAGAACAAAAATTATAAATAAAGGCTGAGAATTTGATTAGTCGAGTTTAATTTTAACAAAGATAAGAGCTACAAATTCTTCTAGAGTATTCCAAATTCATCTGCATTCATGCTTAAATTTTCTGTTATTTTTTTTTTTTGCATTGCTTTGTTTTTGCTTTATTTTTTGTTTGTTTGTTTCATTCTGTTATTTTTATCGTCGTCTTTTATTTACTGTTTTGCAATGCATGAATCAATTGGAATGACATTTTTTAAATCAGAAAAAAAAATGGTATAAATGTTTTTAACGTCCGGGGAAAAAAAATCAAATATTATATTGATCAATAAATATTTATTTAGCTTTAAATAAGAATATAATCCTCATTATTTTAATCACGATTTTCCTAAAACAAATCAATTATTCGATTTGAAAATTCCAAGTCTTAGATTTAAATTGCTTTCTAGCCCCAAAACTTTATAGACATTGCACGTCCAAAAAACAAAAAAAAAGAAGAGAAAAGTAAAAGTTCATTTACTTTTTGCCGCAACTCTTCTGCACAAGCTGAAGTAATCCAACCCAAAGACCAATGCAACAATTACTGATGCTGATGCTGATGGTGAGATGCTTTTGCCTTGGTTGTTCTGCTGTAGTCTGCATAAAGATTTGGCCTCCTTACCTTAACACTTTTCACTGGACTCGTCGTCGTCATGATTCTGGTTTTTGTCGACAGAGCTTATATTCCAAGTTTAGTAACAATTCTTGGTAAAGAAGAACAAAAAAAAACTGAGAAACAGACAAAGTAACACAATGCAATGGTTGATGATTTAATTTTGCTGATTCAGTTATACGTTTGGCGTTATCTGCTGACTAAAAATTATGTTATTTTGAGATACATGCAGATACATTTTAAAGTTTTTGGTTACATACAAAACAGACGCATTAAATTATAAGACGCTCCAGAATTTTAATCAATAATTTTTTTAGTCAAAACAAATCGAGAAATTCTAATTGAAATTGTTTCAACAAAACAAAAAATTACCCTTAGTCATTTATTAATAATGGAACATTTTTCCCCCTCAAAATGTTTCTTATAATTTTAATAACTATTATTGCCAATTGGCCAATCGAAGAGGCGGCATTAAATTCAATTTCTTCATAAGTTAAATACAGATTTCATTATTACACATTTGTATCATTTGTATTGTTTCGGCCATGGGCAGTTAACCAGCGCCCAGGGATGAAAAAACTGGAAATATTCTCCTCGATAGACGATGGAAAATCGTTGCATGTCTTCCGGAGTGTGTGTGTGTGTGTGTGTGACGCGTGCCGTTTTCACAATTGAGTCAAACACGAGGACCATTAAACTGAGGGGGGGAATAGGAATATCTTGGCCATTGGCAAATGCCTTTTGCTGCCCTAGTTTGGCGTGAGTTAGTTGGACTGGACAATTTATGCCCTGTAACATAAAGAAGCAAGTATTTTTCTGACCGATTTTGAGTTCAGGGCATTCCAAATTCGTCCATGTTATTTTTATGATTGTTTTAATTGATTGTTGGGCAACAAAAAGTCGGAAAATTTGATGACGTTGCTCGCTCGCTTTCTCTTTCTCTCTCTCTCTCTCTCTTCTTATATTTAACATCTGGACAGAGAACATTGAACTTTGAAAAGGGACGAGTTATGGTAAATTATCATTGATTGAATGATTGATTTTTAGAGCATCTCTAGAAAAAACAATTTGAATTTTTCCCAAAAAACAAAAAAAAAAGAAAACTAAACTAAACTAAAATAATTTCCCAGAGCATCGTCTCGTTTCAAAATCTAACAGTTGGCTCAGTCACTTTACTTCTTAATGGCAAACGGGAACAGCGCGCTTTGATAAATAGCCGCAAGTGCGTTTGTTTAGTATTGTATCTTTAAGATACATTGCGCCTCGGAGCATACCACTTAAATGTGAAACCAACTGCTCCGGCGTCATGGCGCATATGTAATAAATTTATCATTTATGTGTGTGTCTGTGTGTGTAGATATACTTGTGTCTAGAGGGGCTAGTTTGCCTGAATTGCTAAGCTTCTGTGGTTTGTGGCCTGGAAAGACACAAGATGTGTGCGTTCCCACCAAAACAGAGAGAAATGCGATAAAACAAAAGTACGAGGACAAAACAACAAAACTGTATTAATCGACAATTGGTATTATTGAAATCTCAAACTAAATATTCCTTTTCACCATCTACTTTTAATGGAGGGTTGCCCCCATAAAGGTGTCACTAACAAAGCCGTTTTTCCCACTTTCAAATTCCCCCTGAGACACTCTCCCTATTTTCTGTCATTTATGCCATGTATATTTTTATTTTTGATTTTGTGTTGTTGTTTTCTTTTGTCCTATTTTTAAAAGGCGCTTCAGTTTATATTGATAGAGATCATGTAAATGTTCCCGGCTGGTAGCTGGGAGCTGGGAGCTCTTGGAGTCTAAATATTTACAATTCAATTTGGCTGAGGAGACTCGCCATCTGTATATGTTTTTGTATGTGTCTGAAAATAGGCATCTGCATTTAGTATTAAAATGCCATAATTGAAAATGGAAGAGTCTTTATTTAGACAAGCAGCAATTAAAAGAAAGATTGCACATTGAACTAGGCAAAATGGCACAAACAAAAAAAACAACTGAGTCTTTTCAGGGGTTCAGCCCCTAAAATATTAAATATTGCCCATAAATCAAAGCTTGACAAATCCAAAAAGATTGTGTCGATCTAATGAAAACCAGAGAAATATGTGCCAGTGCCAATCGAATCAGTTAGTCACCCTTAGTAATAAAAAAAATTAGAAAAACAGAAACACATTTGGAAAAAATTCAATTAGATTTCTAACAAATAAAATGCATTAAATTAAATTGTAATTCCACTTGCATTTTTTTAATTAATTTGCTTTGTGTTTCGTAGCCAACAATAATTTAAGTATTTTATTCTTAAACTTAATATGCTTTTAAGAATTAATCTTATTTTTATTTTTCATTTCTTTTTAGGTAAGTTTCAAAGTCCTGGATTTTGATAGCTCAAAAATGAATTTAATTCCGAGTATGTACAACTATTGATTAAATAAATAAATGGCAGAATAAAATTTAGAACGATTTAATTAAAAATAATATAACAATTTAAAGCAGACATTCTATATAAATATAAGATTTTTCAAGCTTGATTCCAGACTAGTTTTATGGATCCATAAAATCTCAAAACAAAACTCTAAAAATTGAAATTTTTTCCGGCATTATGATCAAATTTATTTTATCAATATCTCCCCATTGTTTATGGCTTCAAAAATAAGTTTCATCTCATCTCTCCCAGACCGGATGAACAGAGTGACTCACTTGACTCTTGTTGATCCTGCTCCTTCCTCCTTACACATTTTAGAAATACTTTCCATTTAAAATTAATCAAATTCAATTACCCGCAAATTGATGGCAACACGTGAAAACATCGATGTTCGAGCGTTTTTCATTTTCATTAGCTGTGACAATGTTTTGTAGCACGTGACAAGAAGCGGTTTTTGTTTTTGTTTTTATGTTTGTGTGTTTTTCGGGAAACATTTGCTATGCACTAATTGCGTGTCATAAATTGTAAGAAAAACACACACACACATTGACAGAGACACTTGAAAACCCAGAAAGGAAAAACATGAGTAGAGGATTCTTTTTCAAATAATATCAGAGAATTCTGTTTTTTTAAATCGCTTAAAAATCAATAACAAAATGATCAAAGAAAGTTAATTTTGGTTTATTAACTTTAGCCACTTAAAAGCGTTGGCAGCATATTTTCACAATGATTTATTTACTTTGTGCTTTTTGAGGGGGCCATGATAAAAATACCGCAGTTTGAAAATATTTTTGGACTGACGAAATTTGTCGCCAAAAAAGATACAAACACACACACACATGAAGTGTATCTTTAGAAATTTATAAACATACATATATTTATGAACCTATAAAAACTACACACACACACACACAGACACATTCACTTGGTTTTTGAATGTATTTATATCTGTGGGGGGCATCGGGGCATCGGGCTGTGTTTGTTGTATTGGAAATGGGGTAAAGCAGCTGAACAAATTTCTGCTGCATCCGCACACAACCAACAACCGCAAAATCAACAACAATGCTTTGCGTGCTGTGTGTGTGTGTGTTCATGTGTATAATGTTTTTGGTTTGACCAAATTATTTTTGCCTTACTGCTTCTACTGTTCTCTTTAATTTTCATAATTGTTCAATTCTCCTGTAACCTTTGACAAAGCTTCGCCCCCAAATTGCGTTACGTATTATTTGAACGGAGAACAAAAATAAAAGTCGATTGAAAAACAATAAATTCAGAAAAGCAAATCATTGTCCATAAAAATACTAAACTGATGATTTAATTAAGGAAATCTTAATCTGCCTTGATGGAACAGCAAAAAACTATTTAGGCCAACTGTGTCAATTTAAGTGATTTGCTTTAATGATTACTCATTTTTCCCCAGTATTTGCTGTTCTTGACGTTTTTCTTTTTTTGATTTGAATAGGGCAAAAATAGAGAGAGCAAAAAAAAAATTATTTAGTTCAATTTGACAATCGAAATTACGTGTCGCGTCCATCTGAGATTAACACACATAACTCAAAATCATCTGGCTCAGTTTCCTGTCATTTTGCAGCGCAAAGATTAATTAGGAATGTCATTGCCGTTTCCCCTTGGCCAATCGATCAATCTTTTACGGAACCAAAATTAAACAAAACAAAAAAAAAAAATAATAAACGGTTGCTTTTCTTTTGATTTTTCAATAAATTCTGAATCATCAATTTTTACCAAGTAAAAAAAAAATGCAGTGTATTTAAAAGTCTACGTTTTTGGTTGCTTTGTTTTTCTGTATTTTAAACAAAACGTCAACCCATTTGAAAAAGGTCTTTGGCTGTCAATATAAATGAAAACAATCAGGAATCGAAATATCTACAAAAATTGCGGCTAAAATTGCGTCTTTAAGTTCTATTGTTTGTTTGTTTATTTGTTTTTTGTTAAACCAAAACCAAATAGGCCCCAAATGAAATGCAAAATGTTTATGAAAATTAGGCAACAATGTTTGAGCTTAATTTGATTGCTTTGTAGGGAGAGAGAAATTATGAATGAATCTATCAGAATCAGGCGTTATTTAAATTTAAAAAGAATTTTGTTTTTTATTGCTGATGCTGTCTTCATCTTTGTCTTAATTTGAAGCAGTCAGCATTTGGAACAATATTCATTAAGAATAATATTTCAACACAGAGCAGCATTAATATTAATTTCTCACAAGCAGCAGCAGCAAAAGCAGAAGCAGCAGCAAACTAACCATTCAAAGACAAGAACAAAATAAAAATTATGACCATCTATAACTTTTGTTTACATATTTCATTATAATGTTGACGCTGCATTGCTGCTGCTGCTGCTGCCCTCCTCTCAAATGAATGAGTCTGTTTTGCTCCCAGTCTGTTCTATAAAGCGATTCAAATTCTTTCCTTATTTTTTTTTTTGTATTTTCTTTTGTTATGGTGCTAAGAATCATATGTTAAAATATTGCCATTAACCAAAAGCAAAAAAAAGAGTCAAATCGGCATTATTATTGTATTTTTTCCGTCTGTCATTTTCCCCAGTTCCAGGCCAGTGACAGGCAGTGAGGACAGAAATGCTCATTCTCACTCATAATAATACTCGGCAAATAAAGCTTGTGTGTTTGTGTGTGTGTGGCATCAATTTGACGAAATTGAACTTATTACATACACACACACATACATAAATATGTATGTATGTATGTACTTGTGGCAACGCCAACATGCAGCATCGTTTAATATTTCATAACTCGACAGTTGGCAAGACAAAAGAGAATAAGACAATCTGATGGACTTTCTGATTGACAAGCAAAACGAATGGATAATTGTTGTTTTTGTATATATATTTAAATCATTTTAAAAGTATAGAAAAATTCTTTCTTATATTCACCCTTGAAATCTTTAATATAATACTACATACATTTTTTTTTTAATCATTAAAAACCCATAATCTGTTACATCTCAATTTTGAAGCTGATAAAGGGTTTTTTTTTTACTTTTATCATAATTACATTTTAATGGTCTTGGTGCATCATCATTTGGATCACGAAAATGCACCCTAAATTTGGTAGATTTGATTCTCCTTCAGGGCTAAATTTGTATAATTAACCATTGAATTACTCCATTAAATATAATTTATTATCCTACTTGATTCATTGCAACGCTTCTAGGCTTTTAAATATTTGAATCAAAGAAGTATTTCAAGAAATAAATATCGATTTATTTTTTAGTTTCTTATGGAAGGTTTTCAAAATATTCGTGGTGAAAATCTAAAAAAAAAGAAATACAACCTGATCAGCCCTTTTTTCAATAAGAGTTCTTAATTAAAATATACTCGACCAAAAAAAGAATAACAGTGATATAATAATTCCTTTATAATGAAAAGAAATATTAAACTGTCTTCAAGATTTGTTTTTTTAGGAGCTTTAGGAGCCCTTAAGGTTTATTTATTTCTTGAAATACTTCTTTGATTCAAATATTAAACTGCTTGCTTGCCTTAACTCTTCCAGTGAAAACTTGATCCTTGACTGAGTTGCGTCTCGACTTTGCTTATCATTAAACCATAAGCACATGATTATGCCGACAATGAATATAAATAGAGAAAGAAGCTCACTGACTAACTCTCCTTCTTAGTGCGTGTATTATGCCAAAACTTTTTCCCACTGCTTGCTGACGTAAGAGTATTTTCAATGGCTTTAAAGATTTGGCTTGGTGTGGCATTTTCAATGTTTTTCTCTCTCTAATGCGTTTAAAAAGTTTTCTTCATCCAAGTGTGTGTGTGTGTGTATGACAACAACAGCGAAAAACATAAAAAAAAAGCAAAGTTTTTTTTCAGCTTGATAGAAATTTTAAAATTATATGTAGAGGAAGTGCAAATGCGGTCACAGGAACAACCTTACTGCAAAGCACGGTTCTTGTTTTTGCTGAAAAGGACATAAATTTTCAATTTCCATAACCGTCGACGACATCCGAGGGAAAAGACGGGGATGTTTTTGACTGCCTTCTTCATGTCTTAATTGTTTGCTTTTTTCTCTTTTTTTTTGTGGGTACGCAAGTTTGTTATTTTTTTTTTTGTCTATCTACAAACTGCATCTAAACGCAAACGTCAATTACTTTCCATTTCTTGGCACAAAAGGAAGCAAACAAACAAACAAAAACAAAACGAAAGTTAAAGGAAATTGTCAATTGAGGGGTGAAAAACACAGAAAGAAAGTGAAGAGACTTTTCTATGTAGTTTCCCCAGAATCAATGACATCATCATCATTATTATCATCATAGTAATGTATTTCTTAATGTATTTGAATCTCAGCTCAGCTCAGTTCAGTTTTGTGTTTGTGTCCTTTTTTCACCCTCACGAAAAGTTAATCAATAAATTAGATTTTTAAGTTCAAATTCTGTAAAGAAAATAGATTTTTTTATTTTCTTTCTTATTCTTAAATGCACTTGACACATACTACAAAATGGACAGACAGGATGAGTGGTTATTGAGATGGAACATTCATATACATACATATAAGTAAACAAGTACGAAAAGCATTTTTGCACTTATTAAATATTTATTTACAGTCACAGTGTCGTCTTGGCTTTGAGACCGCGTCTGGTCTGAACATGTTTGTCCCACACTTTGAGGATTGGGGAATTTTTATTTTTATTTGTATTTTTTTTTTTAACACTTTGGTATACAAGAACTCGGAATTTTGCAGCTGGAATGCATTAAAATTTAAAGATGCACGATTGTATTTTGTACTTTAACAAAGTTTCAAGTACTTTGATTGCCATTTTGCTAAAAAAAAAAAAAAATTGTCTGGAATTTTTAAATATTTCTGCCAACACATTTTAAAATGATAAAAAAAAAATGCTCACGCCTTTTCGCGTACTTGTTTTATATAGGATTTTTTAAAGGTCAACAAACCAAATTTAATGGTTCTGGCTTTAAGACCTACTGATTCTGATCGAGAACATACCGGAATCGATTTAAATTTTTTTCCTAGATAGATAACACTCTCCTTGATAATTATGTGAACTTTCATCTAGATTTGTCAATAGGTTTTTAAGTTTTATCGGCGAATTTCTTTTGACGCCATTAATTCATAACATGTTTCCCGTAACCGATATTTGAGTTAAAAAAAGAGGAAATATCATAAAGACTTGGGTAAAACAAAATTTGCCATTTAATTTGACGAAATTTAAAGCAAAATCTTATTTCACACACAACCCGCCGATTGGTAATAAAATCAAAGAAATATTATCATCTTGATTCCATCATATTATAATAGCCAAAACCATAACGCTAACATCGAGAAAGTCATCCAATATTCCAGCAGTTAAAAGCCATCCACATCCACCAAATATACATAGATAGTCATTAAATGGGCAACCAGGGCAATGGAATGGAGCAAAGAGGAGCTTTGCCAGTCAGTTGTAAGCAATGAATTTGAAGTTTATCAGCATCATTAAATTTATCTTTTGGTCATCATCCGTCGTCGGCACAGCAGCAGCAGCATCAGATTCAATATTCTGAGCACTATTTTTATTGGACCCTTTTGCCTTATATTATTACTTATGCAGTTACTCACCGCAAATTCGTTGTTCTGTACGCTGTTCTCGGTTTATATAAAATCACATTTTCCACTTCATTGGCCAACGTGCTGGGCATGCACGAAAGCGATGAATTTTCACTTCAACCACTTTGCATAAGTATCGTTGCCTGCTTCCTGATTTCCCTTTCCCTTTCTTGCTGCTTTTGTTGTGGCGGGAGTAGGTTCGATCGGTCGATATTCGTTGTATAATTTGCACGTAAAAAGTATCTACAAAATGAGTTAAAATATGTCATCCCATCCATTTTTATGAAAGATGCCATCGAAACAAAGTTTCTTCAAGTTTAAAAAGTCTCAGATTTCGATTACATATGAAATTATGTTATAAATAATTCATATTATTTACAATATATGCACCTATATATATTTACTTTCTCACCTTTTGAATTTTCTTTGCTTTGAACAAGATGTAAATTCAGAATGTAAACCTCTTCCTCCCAAGAAGTAGTCAATTTGTATGCACATAGATAAGCAAAAATTTGCTGTGTCTTATCCAAGATTCAAAAAAATAAAAATAAAGATTGTGCAAGAGTTTTCATGTCAGACATTTCAAAATAAATTAAAAGAAATTCCATACCCAAGCTGATGAACTGAAAACATTAAACAATTGAATGTAAATGAATTTGTTTAAGTACTAAACGATACAAAGATTATTCTAAATTAAATTAAGAATGAACATGGAAATAGATTCCAATTCACCTATGTTTCAATTTATTTTTATAAGGAAGCATTATAAAAAAAAGAGTGTGAAATTGATGTAAAAAGTTGCTTCATCTTTTTGGTGTCGCCAGGACTTTGTTTGAAGTTTTCACTACAAAAACAACATAGACCATCGTTTTTGAAAGCTGTTCTAATCAAAATTTGTAAACGATTTGTATTTTTTATTTTTTTTTTAATTCAGTTCAATGCATTTGTAAAGCGATAAAAGTCACCAGTTTTGCTTTAAAAAAGCTCTCTCTTATTTCTCTGTGTGTGTGTACAAGTGCATTTTTATATGGTATGAAATTTTTGGCCATTGTAAAATACGTCAACCACTCAACCCTAATCAACATACTTGCATACTCATAGTCGTGTACGTACGTACGTACATTTACGTACTTACGGATTGATAGATCATTACCCTGGTGTGCTCCACATTCGAAATGACACTTCAGCTCGCTTACTCTTCAATACGCATGCTACGTCCAAGAGGAGCCACTAGTCAATGCACATGAATACGAAATGGGCGCAATTCCATCCGTTCTCTTTAGAGACAGACCGTTCAATGGGACGATGACAAACGGAAGTCCCAACTTCCTGTTTCCTCTCCTATCCTGTCCTGCTCAGCTCGGCTCTGATTCAGGAAGGTGCGCTTTGGGAATGCACCACCGATGTCGGTGTCTGATAATGGTTAAAGTGTTAATAGCGCCACACGCAGCAAGGGGCAAAAATTATGCAGGCGCCGTTGATGAACAACAACAGCAAAAAAAAAAAATCAAAATCTAAAGAAAAACATAAGCACAAGCACATACATACATACATACATACGTGTAAAATAACACAAAAAAAAAGAAGAAGAAGAAGAAAAATACGTCATTTAATGGGAGGGTTTTTTTTTTCTATACTAGCTTGAATATAATGCGCTAAAAGGATGTCAACCCTGCATTGCCCCAGCACTGGTGATCTGTCTTTAGTGTTGCCATCGTGTTGAGGCAGGGAAGCGTGACTGTGACACCGCCAACATTTCTATCTCTCTCTTTCTCTCACTCTCACTCTCCCTCTTTTGCTCTCGGAATGAATGCACTTGTTCGTGTCGTCTTGCACTTTGTTCCCTTCACTTAGTTTTCATGCGCCATGTGCTATGCAAAGTTCCACGTTTGTTGCAGAAGTGCGGTGACCCCCCCCATTCCCATCCCCATCCCCCTGGTAGTACTCAATTGGCGCACTAAAATCCTTTTCTTTACAATGAACTGCTTTGCTTTTTTTTCCATATCGCCAGGGATGCTGCTGATGCTGTTGATAATGTTGACGAGATGCTACTTGCTACTTCTTCGTCCTTTTTATCCTCCACCACCGTCTCCTTCTGCTTATATTGTAATTTTATGCATAAGTCTGTAAGTTGGTACATAGGTGCATAGTATATGTATTTTTTTGATTAACATCAATGGCCGAATGGCTTTATCTATCTTTCCATATAATGGCTAGATTTGAGAGTTAGTAAAATACTTTGAAATAGAATTTAAAATTCTGGTTTTCAGAACTTCTGATCAGTTCAAATTTTAAGTTTTTAATTAACCCTAAATAAATATTTTTTTTTCCATTCTTTGATATTATTCAAGCAATTCTTGTCTAGGTTCTTTTAAGATTCGGATAATATTAAAGTGCGTTGAATTTTTTGCATATAAAAAGTTTCTAGTTTTCTTTCCAAGACTAAAATATTTTTTAACTAAATAAAATACATATTTTTTAGATGATTTTACGGCCAAAAACATACAATTATTAGGTACAACTAAATTTGTAAAATTACTTATTCTTTGACTACCCAATCGTTTAGAATAATTGGACAATATAAGGAAAAGTCAGTATTTGTCGAAAGCTTAAAAAATACAAATAAAGCCACTGAAAATTTTTTAATAATATTTTCATTTTTATTAGAACTTTTTTTTTGTAATTCTTGAAACTTTCTTTGTTTGTGTTAGAAGATTTTCTCTTTATTGAAAAGCATTCCAATCAAAATGATTTTTATAAACTTTTAAAAGCATTTCATAAATTGAATTTGTTAAAGTTGTAAATAATATAGGTATAATTATTAAATAAATTAAGTAAAACCTAAAAAAAAGAAAGTGGGGGTTGACGTGTAAATATTCAAGTCCCTCCCCGCTCCCCGAACCGGAAAAAAACGCTGCCTTTCCCCAATGTGATTGTTGTTGTTTTTGGTTGGTTTGCACGGCATTTTGTATCCCTATCTGCTCACAGTCCCCAATGATGCTGCATACATTTCACCAAGTGATTTATGAGCCGCGAAGCTTTTCAAGTTTAAATTTTAAACACATAAAATACAATTTACAATACATTCACAATGGATTCACCATAAACAAAATATATTGTACATTCCATAGCATACCAAACCACTCCACTCCACTTTATACCATTTACCATATACATAAATGTCCCTTAGGTAGGGGTCCAGACTGCTAAATGCCCTGCCCTGCCCTGCCCTCCTTGGCCTTGCTACTCCTTCCAGTCAGCTGACACATGTCTGATGGGTGGCGACGGTAGCGGCAGCAGCGGCGGATCCATAGTCCCTGTCAGATCGAGAGCAGCAACAACAATGAAAGGGAAGGGAATACGGAGAAAGAAAGAGAGAGGGAGATGTCAGCAATAAAATGAATAAGAAACATGCAATAAAAATAACTCAAGAGCTAAAATCGTGAGCCGAATTCAGAATACCCTGTATATAAGATGTATTACTATGCAGACAAAGGAATAAATCCGATAAACTAGCAGATCTAATGATCCTGAGCAAGAATACATTTAAATATAGATAACAAAAAAGCTTCCTTCTCTATATTAGGTTTAAACCTTTGAAAAAGTTTCTTTACTCTTTGCAAATATACAATAACTGCAGAGTATTAAAATATAAAAAAAAGGGAAAACATATAAATATTTTGCGTAGACTCCTTGGCCTGTCTGGCAACTGGCGCAAAACGCAACAAATATATAGTAACCAGTGAAGAAAAACCGAAAAGGGAAGGAAAAACAGTGGCAAGTGCATACATTTTTGCTATAAATTTTCTCTGGTTGTCAGTTGCATTTTCAAGTGTTAGCTGCTGTTATTAGCAACTTTCCGCTCCCAAGTCAGCCTAAATTAAAACCCTTTCTTTTTTTTTTTTGCCAATCGAACGATTTATATTTATTTCGATAAATGAGAGTATTTTTGCTATTTTGCAGGGTAGGTGGGCTTATTTGATAACAGCAATGTGTCATGCATTGTGTGTGTCATAGGAAATATTATATTATATTTATACCCTGTACCTATACCACAAAGAGTATAAAGATCTTTGAAAAGGTATGCCAATCTCAGAAACACCGAATAATAAACTTCAAGTAGCCTAAATTTCATAATAATTAAATTATAAACAATGGAGAAATTGATAGTAGTATAATTTTTTATTAAACTCGACTTTATTAGATCAATCCAAACATTAAATTCCAAACTAATTTAAATTCCTACTTATTTTTTTCAAGTCAAATTATGAAAAAAAAATAAAAATTAAAATTCAACCAATGTTTGTGCATTTTTAGTACCTATTTGTTTAAAACATTTTGAAATTTATTTTTCTTTTTAATTAACTCAAAAAAATGATTTAAGCTCGGTGGGCGTCGGATTCGGTATACTCTGTAACAGGTTTTCTTTTTATTGGCACATTTCAATTATTAAAACTTTATAGACCCTAGAAGTGGTCAAACTAAAACAAAGGAACGACTCAATCCTGATCAAGAATATATATTGTATTTTATAGGCTCGAAAAGTTAAACTTTTCTAAAAGTTTTTATGGCCTTCTGTGTAATATTTAAGGGTATGAAAAGAGCTAATTTGTGGAGATGAGTAATAAAATAATGCAAAGCACAAGTATGCCATTTAAAAACCGCATGGAAACGAAATTAACTGGTAGGCCGCATACCATGAAAAAAACCGGACGGACAAATGGAAAACTAGAAAAGACAGATTGACAGTCAATTACGCATGCACAAAATGAAATATTCAAATGCATTTGCATTGCAATCACCCATTTTATAAAATGAAACATTTAACAAGAAGGAGCGTTTTGCATATTTAAATAATTTGTAATTTGGCAAACAAATTAAATGCATTTTAAATGAACGAGCAATTGCGGCATAGATAAAATTAAATACCATCATACATACTTGCATACAAATACATCCAATCAAAGGAATAACCGATAAAACAATGTACCGAACCAATATGTTCCTAGGCTTTCCCCCATTTCGTCTCCAAAACAGATACAGAAATCGTTTTATTTTATTTGATTTTAGTATATTTTTTGAAAGTGTGAATAAAAATTTACATATTCCAATGTGTCTGTGTAGAGCAACTAATCCAATTCTTTTCTAATCATTTCATTGTTTTTTATTTCAGTTGAGGGGGTTGAAAATTGTAGGGTATTGAAAGTATGGTGGATTTTGTCATGCTGCATTCTCTCTTATTTTTAATTGAAGTCAATTACTTTGTGTTATGATGTTAATTTAACTCTGTTACATATTTACACAAAGAACTACTCGTTGTGGTCGCATCGATTGCCCAACGTACATACATATATATATAAATGTGTGTGTGTGTGTGTGTGTATATAAGTATCAATGACAAAGACTATGTACTACAATTTTTCCCAATATCAAACAATTAATGTGGACATGAGTAAAACTGAAAATATTGTCGTTTTTTATTCCGTTTGTCAATTTGGGTTCTTGGGTAATCTAAAATCACATGAATTTATAGCAATTGAAACAAAGCTGAATTCAATAAAATATACATCAAATAATAATTGCCTATTCAATAAAAAAAAAAAAAGTTGGTATTTTATTTGAAATATAAAAATTATCATATTCAGTTAACCAACAAATTTTATTGGGCATTTGGCAACAGTGTTTCAAACCTGCCTGCCTTCGGTCCATCCGTCCATCCATCAATCCATCAAGAATTTAATTGTCTTGTCCCCAGTGACGAGAGCCAAGTTCAAAATGGCGAGTTGGCTGACTGTTGGCAGTTAAATCCCAATTGCAAATTCAGCAGAAAAAAATACCGAAAAATTAAAAAAAGGCTTAAAATCAAAATTGACCAAAGCATTCGACTTTGAGATACACTCTATACATATAATATTTTAAAATTTAATTAATTAATATCAAAACCGAAATGAACCTGGATTAAACTTAAACTCAATTTTATACCTCGACTTATTTATCATATTCGAATCAACATATTCTTTGCAAACCCATTTAAAAAAAAGTGCAAACAAATTCTTTAATAAAGCTTATGGTAAAACCTTGATAAAACCCTTTGAAACCAAAGCATTGCTATATGAATTTTGATTAAATTGAATTCTGGATTTAAATTTTTCTTTTGTTTATACAATACAAGTAAGTTAGTTAAGCTATGCATGCAATTTTGAAAATATTCAGCACATATTTTATCTGTCATTTAAACAAATATTTACTGAAAATGTACAAAAAGGGAATGCAAACCACAAAATATTGGGAAAAACCGGCTGCTTTTTGACTATTGGAAATTTGATCAATGAGAAATTTTCTTTTGGGCGTTTTTAACCGCATAAATTGGAAGCCAAGCGACAGTTTTGAAATTGAATCTTTGGCTAAATACCCACCAGCATTAAACTCATTCAATTGGTTAGAGTCACGTTGGTCATCCATCAAGCTGCGAATTTGTTGAGCCAAGAGTTCAGGCCTGCATAATGGTAATCAACACATACGTTTCAATTAGGTAGAAGAACAAAAAAAAAACAACTTTTGTGATCCTAAATCGCATACGGAAAAGCTGGCAGTCTGTCAGCTCGAGGGCTGGACAGGAACGATTACAGAGTAGGTGAATGAAAATTCCATTCATCATACATTTTGGGAGCTGTTTAACGACTCGGTCAAATAGTCGTCGTCTGCATTATTCCAACTGAATCAAAAGGGACGAGAAAACAGAGAGAGAGAGAGAGAGGGATGGCAATTAGAAAAACCCATCGAGCTATTTCATTTGGTGGGCTTCAGTATGCCGCACTCGTTGAAGCCAGTGGCGCTGTGATGATTAATTAAATGCCATTTTAATGAGTTCACCAACAGGCAGGCAGGGAGGCAGGCACAGAAGGGGTAGAGAAAGCAAAGTGAGCCATAACGGGCTAGGTAATAAGTGGCCAGGCAAAACCACCAACACCAACCAACCAAGCAGTGTCACCAGAGCATGAAAGCAAATAATATGCGCATATAAATTGAAAAGAAAAATTATAATAGTTCAAATATACATAATTCCTGCTTTTATATGATTGAGAAATTAATTTGTCAGCCATAATCAAGCCATTATCGATAGTTCGATAGCTTTGATTGCAGCAGCTGGTTCGCTGGCTCGCTCGTTCACGAACCAGTAGAAAGAACTTAAAGTGCGAGGCTTGAATTGAAGATCATTTTGCATTTAATGGCCATGTAACTGAAAAAAATAAGTCAAGCAGAACCTTTAGCTGCAGGCTTATCCGGCAGCAAAGTGGCAAAAACATAAAACAAAGAAAGAAAAAAAAACCTGCTTTAAAAAGTGCCAAAACTGCTAAAGGAAATGCGTTCCATGTGGGCCTTATACACTGACTTTGAGATTTGCTGAAAGTTTAAAAACAAAAAAATATTCTCCCAAAAATAAACCAAACAAAACATGCAATAAATAAGAGGCAGTAAAACTTTTGAGGCAAGAAAAAAAAAAACAGGCAAAACTAAAGGCAAAAACCAAAAATAGAGCCGACTTTGGAATACACTGCACCAACACAAATCTCAATCAAAACAATTAAGTTTTGACTTTACCAAAACATTATTTCCCTGACATATGTTCGACTTAAATTCACACAAACATTATAATGATTTATATGCCCTTTCTACTTAATGTTTTATGGCTGCAGTGTATACAAAAAGGCCAAATTGCACGCCCAAACATTGTAACTTTTTGCCAGGCAAGAACCTTTTGCAGCTTCCAAATACTTTGCAAGACTTTATGGCCTAACAACGGAACGGAAAGGAATGGCAAGGAGCCACATCTAACTACACAAACTAACTGCTTACTTAACAAGACATACTCAAGCACTTAAAAGCAAAATAAAATCCAAACGAAAGCTCAAGTCTAAGCAAGAATTTCGAAATGCTACTTCTATGTTCTTTATCTTGTTATATATAAAAGTAACTTGTCGGTGCATATTGTACATATGAAAATTAACCAGACTTTAAAATAAATTGTCCTTTTCAAATATCCTTTGAGTGATCTAACTAACTGATGCTTTAAATATTACAACTTTTTCACACGCCTGCCTCTCTGTGTGCAAATGTTGCCAGCGGTTCCTCCGCTTTCTTCCTCTCTTTTACTTTCCTTATGCTACAGACATATTTTGTTTAAACCGCCTTGTGCCGCCATAAGAACTTTATCAAAAAACTTTACTTAATATGCAAAGTAATGTAAAATCAAGCCAAACGCTGCCAACCAACGCGTAGAGGTGCCTTGGAAACGTGGCGCATAATAAGCTATAGCTTAACTTTTTAACTTCCAACCTACTCCAAAAATGTAACTGAAAAACAGTTTTTCTGGCTAACCCAACGGGAGACCAACTTTCAATTTCAAAGCTATCGAAAAGTCACATGACTGTCAAATACCCTGAACGCCAGGAGACCCTTAAAAAATGCTTTTTAAATTCAATCCTATTGAATCTTCCAGAATTCAAAAAAATGAAAATTCAACTGGCTCTCAAAATTGTGCTACAGAATTTTATTTATTCATTTATATATGCAAAATGGCGGAAATGCGCCATCTATTAATTAAAATTATAATAAACTCTTTATTTAATTTCGTCTCTTAGTAAAAGACAACATAACAAAACTGACCAAAACTTTCTTTATATATTTTATATATATTCTTTCATTTATATGGCAATATATATATATTTACATATGTGGGTAAAAAGATGCCCTTTTTATCTTTAGCCAGTTAAAAAAAAAAAAAACAAAAATAATTAAAAAAGTTTTTGCGACTGTTTTATTTTTGCAACACTTTGTGGAAAAAAAAATTTCTCGCATTTTTAGTTTTGCCTACATTTTCTCTCTCTTCCTCTGTCTGTGTGTTTTTGCTTTGAGTTTTCTGGCGCTCAATTTAATATAGACATTTTTCATACATATAAACTACCTGAAAGTGAATATAAAAACAAAAACACTGAAAGAGCATAATACGCTTGGAACTGAATTTAAAATACCCTAAACTTGACTTGCAAGTCATTGCAGTTTACTTTTTGGCGGCTCCTTCAAAGTTAAAAAAAAGAATTTTAAAAATTCTTATAGCCTTTGTCAAGGTATTAAAATTATATTAGCTTTTTCCTTATTATTTTTATTATTACTTTGTTTGCTTCCTTTTTGGCTTGATGATTCTTTTTAATCCATCTTGTCAAACTATTGTCAGATCTCCACCTGTAAACACACACATGTGTACATTTTACGAGTGGAAATAAAAATACAAAAAAAAATATATATGGCAACATAAAGCAAATTTGCTTATGCACCTGACTAGCATGAGTAACAGGCTTAGATGTGGGCGGATAACAGTAAATTCTACCCAGCACCAACCCAGACTAGAAAGTGTGTCATTAAACATGCAGAAATGTGCTACGTTCCTGGCATACGAAGGATGACGTTTCAAACTGTGTTGTTTTCCCTCTGCATCCTCTGTTAAGACCTCTTTTCAAAATTATATTGTTGCCCTTGAAGATACTACGTAAAACTGTAGGTACTCGCAATATTGTCCTGTCCCTTTCCATCACATTTTCCATGATAAGAACAAGGAAATTAGCAATATTCACAATGAAATTGTGTCAACACACACAAAAAAAAACAAAAAAAAAGGGTGGTAAGAGCATTGAGATTGGAAGCTGTCTGGGGCAATCGTTTAATGTTCAAGTGTTCTCAAATCATCATCATCATCAGCAGCAGCAGCAGCGTCAATATTAACTGGGTCATTAAACGGCAAGTGATGCGGAGGTGGATGACAATCTTCCAACACTTGTACACGTTGTGGTTAATAGTTTTTGCTAGCTCCTTTTAGTTAATTACTTTGACACCGTTACAAATGCCGACAAATAAGTCTTACATAATGCCTATTAATTCTATCCCCGAACCTGGTTTAGTTTTTTCCATTTTAGCCCCTAAATAAAGCAGTTTTTATGGCATAAATCAATAATATTTTTTTTTTTGATTTTTTTTTGGTCAGCAGTTAAGAAAGAGAAGGACTAAAGACACCAGAGCACGGTAAAAATGTGTCTGCCAACGCGAATTGAGCACAAAAAGTTGGAAACAAACAAATATTAATTTTAACTTTTCGCTGCTGGTGCAAAAACTAAAAATAACAGCCGAAAAAACCAACAACTTCAAAAGCAATGAAAAAAGAAAAATGTTCCCTTACTTAGTTGCGCCTTTGTGGTTGTTTTTGTTTACATATATTGAAGCATTCATTTATAGATCTCAAGCTTATTTTGGACTTAAAAAATACTGGCACGTGTTAAGGCTAAAAGGCAGTAATCGCTAGGCAGAATTTAATTAATTTATAGACCATAACTGAAACAGACTGCACCTGCCTACAATTTAGATGAGAATATATAATAATTACCTAACAATAATCGCTGGATAAACACAGCCCTTAATACCAAAATTTACCATATGTATGGTTATGTAAAGCACGTAATATTTAATTGGATGAGAACAGCAGCAAAGGCTTTCACACACAAAAATGTGGTCCTTGGCTACTACTACACCAAAACCCCATTCAACCCTTTAAGGTGCAACCGCAGGTTCATAAAATTGCAAGACAAATGGCCAGGCCGGGACACAACGAGCGAGTAGGTTTTTGTGTGTGTGTGTGTGTGTGTGTGTAGGAGGGATTTGGGTGGATTTCCGTACGACCGTCCATTCAGTCTGTGCCACATGACGAAGCATATTACCCAGGCTCTAGCCCTTTTTACCGGCTGTGCCGCTGCTGACCAACACACATAAATTTCATGGTTAAGTGCGAGCAACGCCACAAATGCGCCAAACATTAACCGCAAGCTACTATTAATGCGGTCCATGGCTGATGGTAGTGGCAATGGCCAAAGTGCTACTTGGTGGGGCATACAATTCTTATGGCACCATTGCCATAAAGTTGAGGTCAATGTGGCGCCAAAATAGAGTGTAAAATAGCCCAGCCAGCCAGCTGAGCTAACAGATCAGACCTCTTCTGACTCTCGAAACTTTTAACTTGGTTAATGAAACACACAGAGTGACCAAAGCCAAGTTGGCAGTTGTCCAATATGTATTTTAATTTAAGAGTAAAGCTACCCAAGTCAAGTGGCGATCATAAAAAAAATAGTAAGCTAAACAAGTCAGAAATTCTGCCTTCTCTATGACACTTCTTTTTGCAGAAAATTAAAGACAAAGGGTTGGTGTAACTGTAATTATGAATGTCACCAATGTCGACATCAATTGAATGCAATTGGTTATTCAGAAGAGCCACTGTGAACTTGATCTCTGTTTGCATTATAATGTATCATCATATTAAAAATGTTTTCAGCTTGAACCGAGCTATATCGGTTGAGCTTTTGACTCTATAATCTTTTTGAAGCCCAAAAAAAGCTTAAAATGTTTATCTTTAAATGAAATGCAAATTATTATTTCTTTTATTAAAATTTATTCAATTTTAAGTATATACTAATTAAATGAACAGTTGGGAATTCAGCAAATTTCGTTGGAAAATAATAATAAATAAAGACTCTTGCGTCTTTTTTTTTTTTGTAGAACTTATAGATATATACTCATTTACATATGGATGTTTTGCGCCTATATAATGAGCCTTTGTCATACACATACATACAAATATATCCAAGTAGATGCCGACTCTTTACTCTGTTTGCTGCTTTGCGGTGGATATTTCAGTGAGACGCAATTAAAATTAATTTTAATTACAACCGCCACATCAGCGGAAGCTGCAACAATTATACAACATCAACAGTAGTAATTCGTCTTTGTTTTTCCCACATGTGTAAATGAGTCATTGGTCAAAGCAAAGGAAATAAATAAGAACTAAGTAGTTAGGATATATACAAGAAATACCAACTTTTAAACCCTCACATTTAAAAAAATTGGAATTCTTTTTAGAAGATCTGCAATTTTTAATTTTTTAAGCTTTAAAAATTTGTTTATATTAAATCTATTTATTTTTTATATTCTCTTTGTTTCATTTCATAAAGAACTAGCCAAGGCTGATGTAAAACCACCCACACTGGAAATCTATCCCATGCAGGAGGAGCAACGCAAGCCAGTGGGTAAACCACTAATTTTAACTTGTCGACCAACTGTGCCGGATACTGCACTAGTCACCGATTTGCAATGGAAGGACAATCGTAACAATACAATATTACCAAAGCCGTAAGTTTCCACTTTTATCATAAATAGTCTACACTAAAAACTATCTCAGCTAAAATACATACAAATGGTAATCGAGCTAATTAAAATTGATAATATTATTGGTATTTTAAATTTACCCACCGTAATTTATTGAATGTACAAAATTTTATATATAAAATATGATTTTATTATTTACATATATTGTAATACAAATTATGTATACCCAAAAACATAGGCCCAATCTCTACGATCCACTTTATGATTCCAAGGGGAATAGAAAACCCGTGTAAGTGTGTTTTGTGTCTCCAAAATTTTGTAAAAAAAAAAAAAAACAAAAACATTTTCGTTGCGATTGCGTAGCTGCTTAGCTTATTCAAAATCTACTAAAGTTATTATATCTCCATCACAAAGTATCTCAGAAATTAGCTGATAGTTGCGGCCGCTCCCCTCCCCAAATACTAAAAACATTTTGGCCGTTGCACGTGCGCCCGCCCGCCCAGCCTAAACAATTAATTGAAATGGAAATTAAAATGTGCAGAAAATGTTGGCATGATCAATCTATAAACTGTTTACAATATGAGATTGTTTGTTCATTTGTATGTTTGTTTGTTGTTAACCCCCCCAAAAGAAAAAGACAGCTCTTTTTTTTTTTTTTGTGTTGTCATTTGCTCTTTCTATACCTCTATTGATATCCCTTAAGTCGTAGTTACTCTAACCTATCCCATATATTCCAGACTAGAGTCTAGCAACCTCTCACTTCAACTTTGTCACATATATCATACACTTACAGCCTGATTGAAATCATGCAAACGACTAATTGACAACATTATCCCGCTTCATTTACTGATATTACAACTCTCTACTACTTACTAACATAGTAAAAAATCATTTGAAGTAGAAATTGAAATATATCTAAAGTCAATTCCAAAACCGAAAACTGTAGCCTACAATTTGCCTCAGATGTACCTACAATTTTCTGAAATTTCAAAGCTGTATGAAAGTGTGGTAATATTCAAAATAATAAATCATCCAAGCTAGGCGATAGAAAACAAAGCGAAGCTTTTTCGATCCTGTTATATAAAATGTTTATTTTGGATTTAAAAACTGAATATCTACGTTTTCGAACTTAAATAGTAGGAATATTGATCAATTTTTTAACCGGTTATTACAGAGTATTTCCAATTCGGCTCTGTTTGAATTTCCCTTTTCCGGTATTTTTGGGCTTTTTTTTTTGTTTTTTTGTGGTGTTAATTAATTTTTGTGCTCCAGAGAATAATTTTCGTTTGGTAGCCACACCTTCTTTTAACAAACAAAAACATCCTTTTCACCGGAGGGCGCTGACCAACACAAGTGTTGTAGTCTTTTCAGTGCATTTCTACGCTCACGCAACTTCTGTCCTTCTGTTCAGCTTGCTGCACTTGGTTTCCAGCTCGTCATCCAAACGAGAAATTTACAGATGCTTGCCAATTAACCTCGTTTTTGAACTCAGAACTCCTTATGCCCAATGGCATACAATTTTCTTTGCCATGAAATTGCAGTCTTGTTAGCAAACTGACTCACTGACTTGCTGACTGGCTTACCTGGATAGTTGCTTCTATTTTGCTATTTTTTTTTTCTGAATCTCTGCTTCGTTTAACCATGTTACTACCGCTTGGTTTTACGCAAATTGTAAGCGTAAATTAGTCAAAATTAACTGTTCAAATGAAGATGGCTTAAAAAATAGGAAAATAATAATTACACTGGTATACACTGGAAATCAGCAATTCCTTTTTTCGTCCCCCATACAAAAGTCAAATTAAAAAAAAAAACACTGCTCACGCTTTTAATGTATTTGGATCTAAAACCACCATTTCTTATAGATTTTTAAATGCTAAGCTCGAAAAAAGTACTGGAAAAATTTTTGAGACTTCATACATGTTTGAAAAGCTGTATACTTTTCTGTCTACTATTTCTTGACTAGTTTTCTATGGGTGCTTTTTAAAAAATTTCCAGTGCCTAAATAAAAGGTCCACAAACCTTAAAATTAATTTTCCTAAATTATTCACTACAAATTTAATAATAAATTATCCATAAAAGACCCGGATTTATGCACGATGGGCTTTGAGTATTTTTTTAAAAAAATTGATTTTTGTATGAAGGACGAAAAAAAGAATTGCTGATTGTGATAGAAAAAAACGGAAATCATATTTGGATTCAGCACACTCGAGAGCATTGAGGATAACTTAAATTTCCAAAAAAGCTTTTTTGTTGTAGACCTGTGTTATTATTATTATTTAACAGTTTGGTGCAGGGTATTGAAATGTCGAAAGGTAGTACAAATTTTCAAACATTTTTTTAGATTGAAATCGAATGATTTGATCTGGTTTGATTTTCACTAGCAGACAGATAATGAAACAAATTGCATAAACGTTTTATCGCTTAAACTGTGCAGTTTTCATTTCAACCGATTGTTTGCGAAAAATCGTTTTCCAACTCAGTCAACTTGCGGCGGATGGGGATGGGAATGGGGATGGGGACGGAGAAGGGAATGAGAGTGGTTGGCAATTTTTCAATTTGCTGCGTTGCCGCATTTTAGGTGCAGAGTCGCTGCCGTCTTTAAACCACACACACAAATACACACAAACACACACACACACAATGAACTGTGAAAAATGGTCTGCAATATTCAGTTTGGCAGCCGCAACGACAACAATTCTAATACCCGGAACCAGAACCAACCGAAAAAGGAAAAGAAAGAGAGAGAGAGAGGGAGAGGGAGAGGGAGAAAGCTGAACTGGTAGGACTGATTGGAGGCGGCCTTTTGCTGGTTTTGAACTTGATTGGATTGTTGTGTTGTTTTTACCACATTGCGTGCACCAATCCAGTCCTATACGCATACGCGCCTTCCTCTGCTCCTTCCTCTACTCTGTCCTGTCCCTTGGTCCTTGATCAACAAATGTTAAATGTTGAAATTTTCGACAGTGGCCCTGGCCATTTTGGCACGCATTGCATACTTTTAAGCGCGAAATGTAATTAAGCCAAATCCAAAAGCCCGAGACTAACCAAACCCAATCCAATGAAACCAAACCAAGCCAGTCCATGCCACCACCACATTTCAGGCAACAAAACATTTAGTTGTTATTGTTGTACAGCCAACTGGGTTTTTGGGCCGCAAAATCCGGTGCCTGCCAGTTGAATTACGGAATATTTCGTCCTGGGAAACCTATGCCGACTTTATAAACTCATACCATCGTCGCCTGTCGTTTCACTTCTTCCGACCAGCAAGTTAATTTTCGCGATTTACTTACTTTTTGCCAAACCAAACCAAACCAAACCCAACAGGACAGCAACAGCTGCTCTCAAATTTAAACACACTTTCAGCATATAGAAATAAAGCAAACTCATTTCCAATTCGATAATAACAAATAAAGCAAAATATTGCAGAAGCACAAAGACAATTGTGATTCTTTTTCATATATATAAAAGGAATAAAAAAAAATGGTTGTCCTAGTTGTTTCGCCCCAGAAGCCATAAGTGCACAGTTAAAGTAAAAGTCCATTGGAGTGGAAGGGGAATCAAAAGATTTTTATAACAATTTTTGACTTTCATGAAAATGTATGCGCATAAAGTTTGGTCCCCTTTGCATATTCTTTTCTTTTATGTCATCACACAAATATTAAAGTGCAATGCAAAATCTAAAAAGGATTTTTTCAAATAAAATCAAAATAATAATCCCAGTACATATAAATGCAAGAAAAATGTCTTTTTGTGATTTTAATCATATTTTTTTATGAAAAACAAAGGAATATACACATTTCGATCGTAAGAACGGAAATTATAATAGTTCCCAGTATACTATGTATATTATTATACAAAACTGGTTCATAAATCCATTTTTGACCAGTGATTATTTTATTAATCAAACTATCGGTATTATAAGTGGTACTAAATAGTTCTTATAATTCCGCTTTTTGTCAGTAAAATTCGGGAAAAGTATTATAAAGAAAACAAAATGATAACCCCAAATTTAATAGTAAAAGTTGAAAGACCTCTTGAAATTTGGCTTAAAGGTTGTCGCTAGCAAACTCTTAAATCTTTAACCACTCCAACATACACATAAAAGTCGGCTGTATTTGTTTTTGTTTGGCTTGTTTATGTATCTGTTTTATGATCCCAGAGACAGCCAATGATGTCACCACAAATATGAGATATATTGTATATTGCCAGTGTTGTTTGTTTGTAAAGTCATCGAAAAGAGTATGTAAGCTTTGACACTCACAGAACCACCACCACCCACTCTTCTATTACTGTTTGCTGTGTGAAATTGTATGTTATGTACATACATATGTATATATATTCAGAATGTGCGTATTTGTATGTATATTGATGTATGCTCAAGAAAAACAAATAGCGCGCACCGTTTTGCCATTTTGGCAAACATTTTTACAAAAATCGAATACTCCGGGCCGACAGTCCTTGTCCAAACTGTAGACCGGAAGTGGAAATGGCAAAGGGGGGAGGCTCAAATTTATACATGTATACAAATTCATATAACAGTATGATTGCATATAACCAATTACACTTGCAAAAATGAAAAGAAAAAGTTGCATCATGATGATTGGTAGCTGATGACAATGACGTAGACACGCCGATAGCCGCCTTCTTGACATTGCCAATCCATGATGATGATGATGATGATGATGCGATGAGTCACTTAGTGTTGTGATGGAGTATTTCACTTGTCCGAAATTACAAAAAAGAGAATGAATGAAAAATAGTATTGTATTTGGTTGCTTCTGAATCTGAGAGTTGTAGGAGTTAAATGTGTTGGTTTTTATACTCTTATATCTGACAAATTGTTCGCTCAGTATATTTTTGGTGTGGCTTATGAGCTGTCAGCTTTCCCCGTCAGTCAAGTCGATTCGCATTGGCGCACAGTGAAACTAATAACTCAAGCAGTGCATTTGTACATAAAGAATAAATTGGTTTTTTTTCTAGTTGCCAAACTTTAATTGTAACTATTTAAAAACCATAAAAAGAAACCTCAAACTGAGATTATTGGGAATAAAATGTTTAATTTTGTGTAATTTCATTCACAGTTTTTTCACGCATTTTTCAACACTATTTCGATTCTTACTTTTACTTTTTCTTTTATCTATTCCGCTTAAGAACCTTTGAAATCTCTTTACGGCATTAATTGTTTTTAATTGCTGGATTTGCTAATTTAACCACTGTGCCGTGCAACGTCAGCATAGTACCGTTAGCGTATTTAGGCAACAACTGTACGCGAAAACTTTTAAAGCATACAAATGTGTGCGTGTGTATTTACATTTACAATTTTCATTTACGTTAGCAAAAAAGATTTTTGCAGAATTTTTTTTCATCTCAGAAATACAAAAAAAAAATTGTTTTTAACCAATACATAAACAATATGCGATTCACACACACTGTTTGGTTTTAAAAGTTTTTTAATTAATTAGTGCGCCATAAAATAGACGGTTGAGTTTTGGCTTTTATTGTTCTTCATTGGAGGGAAATTCCGCTGAGAAGTTTTTGACACAAAATAGTTGCAAGTTATCGAATGCCTTTTCCAAACCAAAATTGCATCGAACCGCTGATATTTTATACATACTTGTATTTTTTTAGATTCTCAAATTTATCACATTGGTCAGAAGGGCAAATTACAGTCTGAATGCTTAGCAATTTACCATAGTGTTTTAAAAAATACAAGATACTGACAACTAGAAAAAATAACTCAAGTATATTCGATTAAATTCGATTGTTCTTGATGGAAAAAAGGTGAATGCTATAAAACCGCCTTTCTATCTGAAACTCTTTACTGCAACTTCAATTCCTGTTAAATTTTCCTTTATTTTTCATAAAGACCATAAAAAGATAATGCAAAATGAAATTAAAGTATATGAAAATAAATGGGAAATGAACTGAGTGAAGCTGAGTTTAGATAGAGCAAGTTGAACTTGAGTAAAATAATTAAAAGCGAAACCATTAACAATAATAATAACAATTAATATAATCATAAGCATTAGAAAAAAAAAAGCAACAATTAAAAAACAAAACAAAAAAAAAAAAAAAACCCATTTAATTTAGCCATTGGCACTAATAAAAAAATCTCTCTTCCTTTTGCTTCTTTTGTGTGTTACCAAACAACAAACAGTACGGGCCGGAATCAGCCACCTATGTACACGGAAACGCTTCCTGGCGAAAGTTTGGCCCTGATGATAACCTCACTTTCGGTTGAAATGGGCGGAAAATATTATTGTACGGCATCGTATGCAAATACCGAAATACTCGAGACGAGCGTTACAATTAAAACTTATGGTAAGTTGCAATTTAAAGTTTTTTGTTTTATTTTTCATAATTGAACGCAGCGTCAATGAGCAAGAAAAATCGTTAAAATGCCAAAAACACATCGAGAACCACACAAATTCACCAACAGTTCTGCGAAAAGAATTATTACTTTACTGTCAAGAATTTTGCTATTTTTTCAAGTCAAGCTTCAGAAACACCCTTCTTTTATATATATTATACATAAATATTAAGCAAGGTTAGCAAAGCAAAGCAAAGCTCTTTGGTTCGTTTCAGTGTTAGATCCTGTTGCAATTGGTTAAATTTGATTGGAAAAGAAATTGGTGTGTCCGGACGACCTAATGCAAGCAAGCCAGTCACAAGACGGCCTCATTCAATCAAATACATACACAACTTATACCAAAATACCAATTTTGGTATGCTAGCATGTACATTGTACATATCTGCCTGCTATGCATCCATCCACACATTCTATGGGGTTAAGTTTGCTTTGGTAGCCTAAACAGTTGGTCTCTCCATTATGGTGCGATGCGAGGGACAATTTAAAAGTTGATTGAACTGGGCGATAGCAAAATAAAAACTCGGTTCTCGAGAAATCCTAAATTTATCTAACTTTAAAATTGAATTCAAGTTTTGGGGCTTCCAAGAATAACGTTTAATGAGAATGCAAACTTATCAATCACACCTTGAATTTGATGTTTACAAAAATAGCTGCAGTTTAGCTTGAAACCTTTACGTGATTGATTTTTCTAAGCAATTTTACGTTCAGAACCAATGCACATGGCCACTAACTACCATGCCTGGCTTTGGCATTACTTTCCGGACAACCAATAGGAGTGATGGGTACAGCACACAAGCCACTTGTTAAAGCCATTCAGTAGAAACTACAGAAAAGACAGCAGTAGTCAAAAGTCTTTCTTCCTTCCTTCCTTCTTTCCTTCCAACTGTGCACTCAGGACAGAATATATGTAGAAAAATATACGATTTTAAAATTCTCCATTCGATTTAGTATTAACTAAGTTATGCCAAAAGATATAGACACAGCTGATTAAATGATTACACAGGTCAACATGAGAATTTCCCTCAACCTTCAAAGTCATTTTTAACTTTAAAAAAATATAATAAAAATACATTATTTAAATAATCAAAAACTTTGAAATGACTCGATTAGTTTGGATTAGTTTTTAAATTAGCTTTTAAATCAACTTGAAGGGCTTTCTGTGTTAATAAGTTTTCATAGTCGAATGTAAATTTAAACACATTTTTCTCTATCTCTGATATATGTGCCAAAACTGTCGCCTTCTATGTATTTTCCTGGGCTGACGGCAGCAACTTTTTCAATAAGTTCTTTTTTAGCCAAAGATGATGATGCTACTACATACGGCAGGTCCTTCCAATACGATCCTTTGCTGCTACTGCTGCTGCTGCTCACATCTGTCCAGTTATCTATGTGTGTTCATGTCCCGTACTCTGTGTTCTGGCGGAGACTTTCGGTGTTCGTTTTCGCTTAGTATTTTGTTGTTCTTATTACTGCATTTATTTTTTGTCTTTGTTGTTGTACAAACTAATAATGAAATTGTAAAGAAGTTCATGTTTTGCTGACACTGCACAATGGGACATTTGAAGACATTTGTGTTTTTGACCTAAATTAAAAACACATAAACTAAACAACATAAATTTTCTGTAGCAAATTAGTTTGTTATACTAGTTAAAAAATTTACATATGAGAGCTTTTTTTTAAGGCAACTGTGGGCCTAATTTTACTTTGTAAAAAACCTAAAGGATTTTGTTAGATTGCAACGGCTGACAGCTTTGACAACTGTTAGATTTATGCCCAAAAAAGCAATCATTTGGCCCATGGTGCATTTTAGCAAGTGTTGTTGTTGTTGGCGCTTCTTCTGCCTATCAGACATCAAAAACGGAAACAGGGAACTAAAAAGTGTTTGAACAACAAACTCCCCCACGCTTGTATAAAAAAAAAATAACACAACAAACTTTTTTGTTTGGCTTTGACCATAAGTAAAAAAAAAACACAATCTACACAAGCCAAAAAGTAAAACGACAGTAGAAGTAGAAGTAGCAAAAGTAGAAGAAGTAACATCAACGGGTTTTATTTATTTATGGACAATATGTTGTCCAAGGACATGGACCAACATAAACACAAACACATCCAAGTGCTAAGCCTTACAATGCCAATAAAATTGGAAAATGGAAAATTGAAAATGTTCTTACACAACTTTTCCAATATGTGTGTTGTTGGACAACAACGACAGCCCAAAAGACATACATATGTATGTTTATATGTTTATAGGTTTATATTTTGACACAGGCAGTTTTATTATTAAATTGATTTGTAAATAAACTGTAAATATTGAAGTATTGTAAACTAACACTCACTTACATTTACCCAAAAATGTAGGCAACTCTTTTGGATCCTTTTTTTTTTTTTGCATTTTGGCATTTTAATTGCAGCTTGTCTAGTTTTATTTATTTGTTTGTCAGTTTATTTATTTGGATACATCAATCAATTGATTGGTCAATTTAACCACAAAGTTAACATTTAAATCTTTGGTTTGCCAGCGGGCTTTCAATAACAATTGTGGATAGATTTTATTGTGGTTTCTTTAGGAGAGAACTAAATATAATAATATGTGTAATAAAAATATAAAGAAATTGTCTATCCAAAAGCGCAAACAGCCATAAAAATAAGAGTAATAAAAGTGGCAAAATGTCAAATAAATTTCTACCATAAATAATAATTAATTTAATAAAATTTTTGAATTTTTAGCTTATCTTAAGCTGGAGAACCTAAAATAATGGATCATTTCTATGGTTCAATTTTGATTCAGCTCACTAAAAACCTTTACAAAAATTTTTTCATTTTATTTTCTCATAGTTATATTAAATTTCTATTTATTTATTAACACAAAAGTTTATTTGATTTAAGTCCACCCAAAATTAAAACAGAAGGTTCAGAACTAAAAAAGTTTTTGCAATTAATTTAAAAGTGTAAATATGAAAAATAATCTAATCTAATTAAGAACTTTTTTCATATTTATGTATATTTATTTGTCTTTTTTTTTGTTTTAGATGGAAGCATAAAAATTATATTTGTTTTCTGTTATAAAACTGAATTTAGCTGTTTCAAATATTATTCGAAATGTGAAAAATTTCAATTCGATTTTCTCCCTGAATGATTGGCTGATGGACTGGCTGTCTAATTGTCAATCTGGCTGGTTAAGCATTTCTTGTTTCAAATATTCGCTTTGGATTTTGGAATTTAAGTTTAGGTTTTTTTTCAAACATGGTTGCATTGGATAGGTCTGTCTGTATTGCCACCTTTGTCTCGTTAGTGACTCTTTAAGCGATGCGCGGCAATATTGCCATCTGCTGTTGTTTGGGCAGTTTGGCACAAAGCTGCTGCATCATTCAATACAAACACACAATGGATGGGTGGAAAGGCTGGCACAAATACAAATACAAATACAAGCACACATGTCTTGTATATTTTGCTTGGTGAATTGCTTTTATGTGCTTGACAGCTTGTTTAAAATTATATTACGTATACGCCACGTACAACTTGAAACCAGAAACTTTCATGTGCAGTGTACTATTGTTGTATTAGTAGCATTTTGCACTAACAAGAAATTCTATTGCTATTATTGTTTTTGTAAGTTCAACTTGGGCTTCCTACTCCTGAGTGGTTTGTCTACACAAAAAAAAAAGAAAAAAAGAAAAAACAACTCACATCAGAAGGTCCGTTTATTTTAGCTCAGACATTTGCTGCAATTATATGGCTATGGCCTGTGTGCGTAGTTTACGTGTGTGGAAAATCGAAATAATTTTGTGCACACCTTAAACATTTGAGCTCGTCAGACGATGATTGTTCAAAGGAATCAAAATCGAAATACCAAATTTCTTTTCTTTCTTCTCTGGAATTTTTCTTGTTTGTTGTTGTTGTTTTTTTCGTTTATTCAACTGCTGCTATTTTTCTTATTTGTTTCCTTCTAGTGGCCATTACCTGGACAAATGCACCGGAAAATCAATATCCTATCTTGGGCGAAGACTATGTAGTTAAATGTGAGGTTAAGGCCGATCCCAATCCTACCATTGATTGGCTACGAAATGGTGATCCTGTAAGTATTCAATTTGCTATTATTTTACCAAAAATTTCTAGCTTTTTCTCAATACAAACCAAATACCTTACAAAATTAAACAATTTTAAAACATAAAACCAAAAGAAAAAAATTAAAATTGAAAATATGTAATATAATGAAACATCAATTATAATTATAAGAGTTTTTATTGAAAATCAAAACTGGCGAAATGAGATAGTATAAATTAAAAAAATCCTAAACATTTTTAGTGCTTTAAAAAAAAATGTTTGAAAATTATAGCTAAATTATTTTTCAATATTTCTTGGTGATTTTTAAAATATACCACAACTCAAGCCTTTCAAAAAGGATATAAAACATCGATTTATCGATTCAGTGTTTTTCTAAAACATTTTAAACGTTATATTCAATTTTAGATCCGCACTGGAGACAAATATGTGGTCCAAACTCATGGCCTACTCATCCGCGATGTACAGGAAACCGATGATGGCATCTACACCTGTCGGGCAGCAGTGATCGAGACTGGTGAATTACTGGAACGAACCATACGTGTTGAGGTCTATATACGTCCGGTAATAACGCTTTTGCCCGTGACGCTTGAGGCTGTCGAGGGTAAACCGTTTGCGGCCAATTGTACGGCAATTGGTAAACCAGTGCCAGAGATAAGCTGGATTAAGGATGCGGCCCAACAGAATGTTGCGACTGCAGATCGGTTTCAGGTGAATCCTCAAACTGGTCTGCTTACGGTGAATTCGGTGGCTCAGGAGGATTATGGTACTTACACTTGTATTGCGAAAAATGCTGCCGGCGTTGTGGATCAGAAAACCAAATTGAATGTTTTGGTTCGGCCATCAATTTACGAGCTTTACAATGTGACTGGTGTGACCAAAAAGGAAATTGCTATAACCTGTCGTGCCAAGGGACGTCCGGCACCGGCCATTACCTTCCGTCGCTGGGGCACCGAATACGAATACGTGCCCGGAGTACAAATTGACGATGATCGCATTGATCTCGAGCATCATTTCGACGAAGAACGTGGCGAGAGCACTGGCACTTTGCGCATTTCTCGCCTCCAACGTACTGACGATGGTTTGTACCAGTGCATAGCCAAGAACAAGGGGGATACAGCCTATAAAACCGGTCACATAACCGTTGAATTCCCACCCGATTTCACACACATGAAGGAATTGCCACCCGTATTCAGCTGGGAGCAGCGCAAAGCCAATTTAAGCTGCTTGGCCATGGGCATACCGAATGCTACAATTGAATGGCGCTGGAATGGTCGCAATATCAAAGACAGTTTTGACACCAATCTCGTAATCCAAGGTACTGGTCCACGCAGCGATCTTATTGTCCATCCCGTGACACGTCAATACTATTCCGCTTACAAGTGCATTGCCACCAATATACACGGCTCGGCCGAACATGATATGCAACTGAAGGAGGCCCGCATTCCAGACTCTGTTTCAGCGGCTGTACCCACTCAATTGACGGCCACGACTATAACCTTTGACATACGCGGTCCACCCACCGAACTGGGACTTCCTATACTTGCCTTTAGTGTCCAGTACAAGGAGGCCTTCAATCCGGACTGGTCAACGGCTCTCAATCAAAGCTGGTCACCCGATTCACCCTACATTGTCGAAGGACTACGGCCACAGACCATGTACAACTTTCGCTTTGCAGCCAGAAATCAAGTTGGCCTCGGCAACTGGGGCGTCAATCAGCAACAGTCGACGCCACGTCGTTCCGCCCCAGAAGTACCCAAGCCCCTACACAATCCCGTGCAGAATGACAAAGAGGAGCCAGTGGTTGTCTCACCCTATTCGGATCATTTTGAACTGCGTTGGGGTGTACCAGCCAACAATGGTGAGCCCATTGATCGCTATCAAATCAAATATTGTCCGGTAAGTATTAAAAATCTTGATTTTTATATAGCCCCTTAAGAATGATCTTTTATTAGAACAAGAATAACGTACGGGGAGGGAATCTTTTTCAAAAAATACCAAAAAACTAAGCTTTTAATTCTTTAGATGATTTAAACAATCTATAGCGCCTAATCAGCAATTCATAAATACTTTATTTTTTAAGAAACAAAGTAAAAAATTTGGGGATCCCAGAGAAAGCTCAAAAAAATGTAGATGCTTCCAATTAAGAAATGTTTTTAGTAGAAGTTAGTAAATTAAAATGACAGCGATATCTTTGGAGATCTCCCTACGTTTTTCCTATACATATATGAATAACCTTTTATTACTATAATAATTTATATATTTTAATTATTTATAATTCGTAGGGTGTTAAAATGGCCGGTACTTGGCATGAGCTGGAGGATCGCTGCAACACAGTTGAGGTGGTTGAGACCACTTCATATGAAATGGCCCCACTGAGCGGTAATACATATTATCGTATTGAATTGAAGGCGCATAATGCCATTGGCTATTCGTCGCCCGCTTCGATCATTATGAAGACGACAAGAGGTGAGTCCGATTCCACTAATAATAATCTCGGCACTTTATTGTATTCGGCCGGCTTCAATTCCGGCGTCAGTTCGCTACACAAACATCTCACAACAACGACAACATCAACAACCACAACAACAACAATCACTGCCACAACAGCAACCATCAAGGCCCTGGCCACAACAATAAGCATAACATTATTTAGTCTCTTAGCCTCAATGTTAGTTTAAACATCGAGCAATCGAGCTATTCAGATCAATTCGAAAACAAAAACAAAACAAAAAAAAAAAACAGAAAGTATTTTGTATTAAATTTAATAATTTTTTTTTTTTTTTGCAAATTCAAATGGAAACTATATTAATCTTGGGTCGAATTGACAGTTCCAATACCAATAACTTTTATATTCATAATAGTAATACAAGTTTTTCTTAGTTATTTAATAAGCTATTCAAATATTACCTACCCGAACTTGTAGTGTAGTGTTTTTATTATTTGTTTTTTTTTTTTTTTTTTTTTGCGTTTCTACTTTTTTGTGTGTGTTGTTGTTCTCTCCAAATTATTTCGAATGATTTTACTGATCAATTTTCGAATTTTAAATTGAAATTTATTCAAAAACAATATACTTATTTTCTGTATACTTTTATATTTTTAGTTTTTCTTTTATTTTGCATGCACTTGAGCGTTTCTTTCTACTTTAACCATTTCATTGTAAATTATAATTAAAAAAGAAAACAAATAAAATAACTTTCGAAATTAAAACCTGGGAACAATAACACTAATTCACAATAAAAATGCCAAATTAATGATTTGTATTTGTTTTGATAATGAATGCTAAATCAAAAACAATATATAATTTGAAGAAACTATTTTTAAATATCAACTCAAACAAACAAAGATCTAGCAATCTCATATATCGAAATAAATATATATCGTTCCTTAGGCAACGAAAAAAGTTATTAAAAAAAAAACATTCCATAATGGGGCCAAAAATCATGAACAGGAATTTCAAATCAAAATTTTATCCTGATTTTGGCTAGCTTGGCCCATTCCTTTTTCCCAATCGTCTTGAGTAATTAATTTTAGCCCCAAAATTTGCAACGCATTTAAAAATTGCTCAAAATATAATTTTCTCCAGCGTAAATCTTAGATTTTAGGACGCGCTCATTCATGTTTACTTACCTACTCATTATCCCAGATTACATATAAATGGTTAATTTAATTTTACTCTTATAAATTTACTTATGAATTTATGCATACTGTCCCTGTATTGTGTTCGTTTTTGCTACAATATTTTCGTTCATCTGTTTATGTACTTTAAAAAATTCTTAATTGCTAAATGCCCGTCTTTTTCTTTATCATAATTATCAAAAAAAATATATATATATTTATCTATATAATTATTAAAAACAAAAAAAACTTAACATGGCGTAATTTTTAAATGCCTCTTGAAAGCTTTTTGATTTTTCGCTTGTAGAACTTTTTTCTCAGACATAAATCAAACATATCTTTCACACACACAAACACACACACACACACACACTTGATAAAAATAAATTCATATTATGTAAAAATAAATTTCCGTTAAATAAATATACATATTTGTTTTTTTATATTTTTGTGTGTGCATTAAAAATAATTTAATTTAATATAAAAATATATATTATACAATACATAATAACAATGTGTAGTCTAAATACATATAAAATTTAAAATTACTTTGTTCAATTTCAACAAGTTTCTAGTTTTAAAAGTAATTAATTAATTTCACAATTTAATTTTATCTTTTTACTGAGATCTTAACGTCTTTAGTTAAATTATTTATAAGCAGAGAAAGAAAAAAGAATCAAAGAACAACAACAAATTAAAAATTTTTTAATAAAAATAAATCGAAAATATATCAATGTGTAATTTATTGTTTGTGTGTGACTGTGTGGTCGTCTGTCGTTTCCTTTTTTTTTTTTTGTTTTTTGCTGTCTGTATATATTTGTGTGTATGTATGTATGTGAATCTATATTTGTGTGTTTCTTTGTTTGTCTTTAGTTTTTTTTATTGTCATTAAATCATTTTAATATTCTATATCTTGTAACAAATTCCTAGTTAACTTGCTGCATCGTATTTTAAACTTTAGACTTTCATTTTTCCTCAATTCTAATGTAAAATTAACATAAATTAATATAACAACCAACTAACTAAACTGCAATTGTGGAATTCCTCAATTGTCTCGACAATAACACGAAAGAACACACATCTACACTAAAATATATACAATCGTCGTAATTCTTAGCCTTTCCACACACCAATAATAGCCACCAACCACCCCACGTGCATAAAATAATGGCATTTCAAAAACTTATGTCCCTTAATCCAATAAAAAAATGTTTGAAAACAAACAAAGAAAATAACAAAATGCCTAACCGAAAAAAATCAAAATATATATGTGCATATATCCCGTAGTGTATTTCCGTTTTCTTCTTATTTCTTCTACTACTTTTCTTTGTTTTTTCTCTCTTTTATGCTATGTGCAAAAACAATCAAACTTAAATCTATAAAAAACAAAAAAAAAAAAACCAAACTGCTGCAATAACTTTTCAAAATCAAAAAACATAAAAAAAAATATATATATCTAAAAATCGAACTGGTCAACTGATGCTGCCCTCTCCAGATAAGCCCTATCCGTATTCATCAAACAGCGTAGCTGGTCTGACGCTATCCGGTTGGCTACACCTTTTTACGGCCCTTCTGATCTGGATGATAATGATGAGAACAATCTAAGGCATTCCTAGGAATGAACAAATAACAAATGGTTTATAGTGTTTTGCTACTTATCGACTGTTGCGTTCATGTTTTATGTTTTAGTGTGTGTGCAGCACTTTGTGTAAATAAAATTAAATATACTTATGTAATTAAAACAAATAAAATATAAAAAAATAATAATGTGCTAATTATGGTAAATGCAACAACAAAAAATATAATCGAAAAATGACCTGGTTTGGATTGTAATTTCAAGATCTTTAATCAATCTCATATTCTTTTAGATGTCGTTCCATCCAAATGAATATGAATTGGCAAAGTTATAAAAATATTTTCCTAAAAAACACCGTGTCATATTTCGATTTTATTTTTACTTTCGCAAAGTGTAATTAAGAGTGAACAATAACAACAGAAACCCTAAAATAACAAAAGTATATATAATTATACACAATATTTAATTGGGTCATTCACTTTGTGCTTGATAGTGTTTCACAGCACTGGCTTACAATGAAACCACCAAATATAATCTATTTAAAATTCGATATATATCGATAAATAAAATTCAATTAGATCCTAATTATGATCTTTTTGCAAAATGGATATTTGTATGCCAGTGTAGGTATGTATTTAAAAATATTCAATACGAAAGAGAAAAATAAAAAATGCCAAATAATAATTTAAACTTACATTTTTATGTAATCGTTTCATCCGGAATGTTATTTCGATGGTTTTTGAAACGTAAATTTGTTAAATCTGATTATATATTATTGGGTATACCAAAATTTAATCATTTCCTTATAGAAAATACCCGAGATACCTTATATAAAATAAATATACACAAGTTTTTGCTCAAGGCTCTACTGAATTTGTCATGCAATTTATGTAGCAATCATTACCATAAAAATTGTTTTTAAAATTTACAAAAACAACCATTAAAAGTTTTCAACACTGCCAAAAAAAAAAATATTTAAAAAAAAGACAAGTAAATAAAATCAAATAACCAAAAAATTAATTACCTTACATATCTTGAATGATAAGGAATTACTCTCAATTAAATTGGAAAGACATCAATGTTTTTTTTGAAAATATTCGTTGAAAGGACAATAAGTAACTTAAATGAATTTAGGCCTTGAAACATTAAATTTCAAAAAAAAAAACCTAAAGGATGCCACCTGGAAAATTTTGGAAATAAACAATTTAAACTTGACTTACATGGATCGAACTTAAAGGATGCACATTAACTTAAAACACAAAAATTTAAAAAAGAAACAATAATAACGGATTAAAAAAATTAAAAACTAATTTACTGATAGCTCATGGCAAGTATAGAAATAACTAAAACAAAAAACAATTATTCATATAATGAAATTAATTAAACAACAAATAAAATCATGTAATATGCAGTTCAATTTACATCAAATATTTCTGTATACAATTGAGTAGTACACTAACAATAAGTTAAATCTTTTTAGCAAAATATATAGATATATCATTAATGTATACAAGTTATCTTAACAATATACCTTCTTGTATACAACTATGTATTTAGAGGTATAATTCAGCCCGCCTAAAGTTGCTGAGCATAAATGTTTTTGTATTTGTATTTAATTTTTATACCCTTTCCTTTGAGGCATAAAGGATATCATAAGTTTTTGAAAAGTATCTACCTATGTAACATAGAAACGGAAGCCTTTCATATATTTTTTTTTATCAACATCAATAGATGAGTAGATAGTGCCAAGTCCGTCTCTCCGTATTATCCAATGGATCTCAAAGAATATAACAGTTAGACGATCAAGTTCAGTAACTAAAATTCTGCTTCCTTTTTAATATGTATATTCAATATTCGGCTCCATCTGAGCTTAGCCTATGTGTATATGTGTGTGTTCCATTATCCGGAGTGTCACAGAAGTTTAAAAGATTTCATTTTTCAAGGTCCTCAAAAGCTGTGCATATTATAGAAAGATTTTTCCAATATTATTTAATAATGCACGTTTTAATCAATACTTTTATTTAAAAAGTGATTTGAAATCCTTTAAAATGTTCTTCATCTGTGACACCACATCTTTTTTCAGGAGATTTTTGGAATGTTGGCACCTCCAAATTCTTTTTTTTTACGAATCAGCAATAAACTTCTTTTGGGAATCAATTCGAACGAACTGATCTAAAATAAAATATATGTAGTTTCACTTTTTTAACTTTTAAACATGTAAAACAAACTAAATGACTGAACTTATTCCCTGAACTAATTCAAGTACACAGAGCAATTAGAATTATCATGATATCACTGAAATATTACAAAAAAATACAGTGTTTTAGTGGTAAATGTCTTAAAAATACCCACATACATAAATATTAAATCAATTGACTGTAAATAAGGCAAAGTCATTTAGAATTTGCTTAAAAACTTACAAAAAAAAAAAAGAAAAAAAAACAAACCCTTTTTTGTTAATTTATGGAAATAAAGGCAAGACTTAACAACGAACAAAAAAAATGTATGGATCTAAGATTATTTCAATTATTTTAGAAACTCAAAAGATTTGAATAATTTCTTAGGGATCTTTTAAAAAAATTGTGAAAAAAACTACAAAAAAAACATATTTTAACTATATGCTGCTTCAAACATTTGTGGAAAAGGTAATATTCAAATGTAAACAATTTCAATATAGTAAAAACACTTTTTTACTTTAACATAGATATTTTTTTGAGTTTAATCGTTGACCTGTTTTTATTCCACACTAAAAGTAATGGTTACTTTATATTTATAACAATGACATAAAGCAAGCAAAAACTATAAACATTTTTAGTTTCAATTTAAAAAAAAAAAACATTTATAAGTAGGTAGGACCTACATAAATAACTAAATAAATCTTTTAAGTCATGGCGACAGAATAAAAACACATACAATCAATTTATGGTTTTATGTTTTTAATGTAGCAAATATTTATTTACTACCCAACCCAAAAAATTAATGGCATATTTTAATTACACGCACACACACACATACACAAAAACTTACTTGATATAGTTTTCTATTTCAATACACAATTAAACAAAACTGAAAATTTAAATTTCATATGTTTAAATCACGAATTAATGTTAATGTATTTTAAATACCAACAGGCCTTGTATCATTTGTGTCACACACACCCCATTTTTACCTGTTCTATTATTATTATTATTATTATTCTATTTGCTTACACATTATACTTCTTCTATAAGGCTTCTATTTTTAATATGACTGCATGATTTACTATTAGTTAAACACACTTTTCCTACAAGCAAACAAACAAAAAGAATTCATTGATAATAAATTTGTCAAAAATCCAAAAATGCTTTTGAACGTTATGGTTATTTGTCCTAGTTGTGCTTTTTTCTGTTGCTTTTTATTTTTGCTTCAATATTTTTATTATTTTATTGCTTTTTTACTCAATTTGTATTAAAAATATTAATGCTATTATTATTACTTTAATTAAAATTTAACCCAGTTGATTTTATGTTAAAATACACACACAAAAATGTAAAATATTTTTCAACAATTTTCTTATATTTTCTTTAAATAGTTTTTTTTGATTAAAATGGGTTAGGTTAGACTACAGGATCCCAGGGTTGCTAGACAGTTGTAATTTTTTAAATATCAATTTAATGACTTGATTTAATCAACAAATAAAGTTAATTAAAATATTACTTTTAGTCTGAGGCTGTAAATACATATAAAAATTAAACAGTTATTGTTAAGTTGATTAAATTCTTCGATGCATGTTTAAATTTTAAAAAGATAAATATGTCTGGTAGCTCTGGGATCGAGTAATGATATGCTTTGGGTGGGATCATCAGAATTATAAATTTATGTATTTACCTCAGTAGTATGCCTAATTTTTAAAGACATAAATAAAGGCCTGTAAGGATGACTACGATTTTTCACTTTAAGGTTCTTGAAGAGAGGACAAAAAAATAACAAAAAATCCTGTAATATTCAAACGATCCCCAAATATAAATTAGTATGAAGAGGTTTTCCTAGCTTCGATTTTGTCAGTTTAGTTTAGTTTTTATACCCAAAATGTATTTAAAAAAAAAAACTTTATATATATAATGGTTTAATCAGTATGTAGGTATATTCTATAAACTTTTTATTACGTTATTAAATTGCAACCCATTCCAATTCACTCCCCAAACTTAATCTCTTCTCCCTCACCCATTTTTTTGGATATCATCCGTTACTGTGTTTACCACCAAACCAACAAACAGGCATCGATGTTATTCAAGTGGCCGACCGCCAGGTACTCTCATCGGCCGCAATTGTGGGCATTGCTGTGGGCGGCGTTCTCCTCCTGCTGTTCATTGTGGACCTGCTCTGCTGCATGACGGTTCATATGGGCGTCATGGCCACAATGTGCCGAAAGGCAAAGCGTTCGCCATCCGAAATCGACAATGAAGCCAAACTGGGCAGGTAAGCAATCAATACTAGAATAAATTCTTTTTTTTTGCTACATACTACTACTACTTACAAGATAAGATAAAAATAAATGACAAAAAATATTGCACTAAAAATGATTACTAAATTTTAAAATACCAAATATTTCAATTAAAAAATGCTGTCTATTTTCCAATTCTTCTTTATTCAAATTTCAAATATGTACGATAAAATCGATAACATAAGAGATACAATTTTTCAACGCCTGGATACGGAATACAATTGGGTTTATGCACGACCAAAATCATTGTTATTTAATCAAAATTCAATAATATTCGTTTGAGTTTAAAAAAAAAAAAGAAAAAAAAACAGCAGAAATAAAAAATATGTAACACACAAAACAGCAACAATTTTTATTTATTTATTAAGTTATACATAATTCAATAAGTACATTTTGAGTGCAATATCAATGACTTGAATTAAAATGAAGAAATAAAATTTATGTTTTTTTTTAACCCTTTCCCCACACGATACAAACATCATTTAATTTGAAAAAAAATTTATGTATACGATTGAAGAATTTTGGTAAATGAAGGCCCATATAAAAAACCATTTTCCTATGTTTATTTTACTGGATTTTAGACCTGTAGGACCTATGTCTAAATGTACCTATCTTTATTAGTATCCGGCCATAACTTTCTTTAATAATTCCATTTAGTCTTTCATTTTTAATTGCTTTCCATCAATCATTAAACAGAAATTTCGTAAATCATTTATCATGAATCGATTCTATAGCTCAAATCACTCATTGTTAGAAATATCGTTTTGCATTATATATACATTACATACATGTGCCTATATAAAGCGTAAGCCCAAAATGACGAAAAAATGCCCTGAGGTATTAATAATACTAGTAAAAAATATCAAATGGTTGAAAACCTGTGATAATTGCTATTTTTCTAACATTTTTTACCAGTATCTTTGCCATATGATTTTTTGAAATTCGTCTTTTTCGGTATACGCTAATATATATACCTACACTCTCTGTCTCTCTCTCTCTCTCTCTTAATTTATTTCATTTCACATTCATCTTAAAAATCAAAAAATCCCGATTTAAAAAATAAATTCTAAAAAAATAAAAAAAAAAATTACCAACAACAACCAAATTACCCTCTAACCAAGCAGTCTTTACGGTTGGCGTTTCCCGCTACCTTATTGCAGTGGACAGCATATTAAGGAGCCACCACCATCACCGTTACCATTACCACCGCCAGTTAAATTGGGTGGCTCACCAATGAATTCACCATTGTACGTACCAAATGCCAACCAGCCAATGAATCAAAATCAATCCTAGTAGTATTTTTTTTCCTTTTATTGTTTGTATGTTTTGTATTTTTTCAATCTCAAATCATATCATATGCACTGCATGGTTTTTGTTCATTGTTTATTTTGTTTATTGAATTTCTAGCTTTTATAACTTGCTTACTTGGATTGTCCATTGACTGTCCGCAATCAAATTTGCATTCATCTATTAATGGATGTAAAAATTTGTATTTTATTACTTCATTTTATTTTACTAGCTTTTAATGTTCTGATTTGATTTTGTTTTGCCAAGATAAGTTCCTGAAAGAAATTATGTTAATTATAATACATATTTATAATTTACCTAGTTTATAAAGTATTCAAAACTTATTCAATTCACAAAGTTTTGATGCAAGTCTTAATTTTTCTAATATTCACTTTATTCACAGAGATGAAAAGGAACCATTGCGTACTCCCACCGGAAGCATTAAACAAAATTCCACAATTGAATTTGATGGTCGCTTTGTACACTCCCGGAGCGGAGAAATTATAGGCAAAAACTCGGCAGTATAAAGTGTCTGATTTTCGCCAATTTAGGTTAATCGATCAAAGGAATGTGCACAAAACTTGTACTTGAATGAAAAATAGCATCAACAACAAATTATAAAGTATTTTAGAATGTGAGCAAAAACACTACTCACAACCTATTTAATAAAAAAAAAAAAAACAATATTAAGATAAAATAAAATGCAACCAAAAAGAGCTAAAACTAAAAACAATTTATATTATATTAAATATAAAAGTACCATTATTGTTTATTTCTTTTATTTGAAATACAATGAAATACAATATAAAGCTTACTTCGGAGCTCCGAAGTTTCCATACTTTTTTCAAAAGTGCGTTTTTTGTTAAGATCTTTCCGATCAAATTTATAAAACTGAGTTTTGTGCTCATATCTTAATAAACCCGAATATTGTTGAACCGATCTTTCCGATATTCAAACGATATTAAATATAATGATTTTGAAAAGAGTATGAAATTATGTTTTTAAGCTCATGGTCAGATCAAATATTGGCATTTACTTTCTGGAGTTGTGTCATTTAGTTTAGATTTAGTTTACTAATGTATCCCAACTCGTTTGATTAAGAAACTTAATTTTTCTGTATACCTACACGTATATATTTTTATTTTTTTGTTTAGGTTTTTTAAAACACAAATGCCTTAGCCAAATATTGAGGTTATTGAATTAATTCCTTTAACTAAACTAATTACGGCACAACTCTTGTACTTATACTTGCATAAAAAGAAATCTTTTATATACTTACAATCAATTTACATACATAAATGTCCAAGCTGCTTCAATTTGTATTCGACTTATAGGTTTTTCAGGCACTAATTTTAAATGAAATTTAAATAAAAAATTAAGAAAGTTATAGAATAGCAGAAACAAAATTTAATGCCTTAAAAAAACAATTATATTTATTTAGCATTTAAGGTAATTGCACATTGTGTGATTATTAGCTTTTGTATGTGTTAAAATAAAAAAAAATTAAAACAAAAAAAATTAAAAAGAAAGAAAATCTAAAAAAAAATTCAAGCAAATAAGGAAAACTTAACATGCCATAATTAAGTACAAAAACTATGTATGTATTTAAATTAATATTAAACCTTATTAAGCTTGCAGCTTACTTTTAATTTGTATTTTATATTTTGCATACTCTTCCCCGCTTTAATTTCGAAATTTTAATACTAAGTTTGTACCTACTTAAACGCTAAAGAAAAGACTTGTAAGAAATTTATCTGCACTATGACATAGTCTAAGATTTTAGTTTTAGTTGATATTTTTTTCAGAATTACGAATACATACAACAACTTTCGAAAAGTAGCGAAATCTGTCAGTCTGATGAACAAAAAATATAATCAAGAAAGGAAATTTGAAGAGCTTTTGTTAATTTGGTATTCATTAAATTGAAGAGCATAAATACAAGTCGAATCACATATACATAAATGCAAGATTTCTCTACAGTAAATATTGCAAAATTAACATTAAAATTTTCAATAAACCATGTTATTAATACTGCCTTATTTGAAAAACAACAAAAAGAAAAATCTTGTGTGTATAAACTCAATAAAATGTAGGTATTTATTAAGTTAAATGAAATGAAATATAACTGATTAAAATTGGTTGAAATTCCATTTTCCGTGCTCTTTCTGATACGCCAAAAATAAAAAATCAAATACAAATAAAAAAATTCAAATTGATAGTTCATTGTATGCTTAAGAAAATGAAACCGAAAACCAAAAAAAAAAAAAGAAAATTGGTTTATTAAAATGCCGTAAACAAAACAAAATGATTTTATCGATTATTCTGCCAAGTTTAACATTATGAATTTTACTTTGATTTACCTATATGTAAACGCAAAATAAAATAATACTTATATGAACGAAATTATAAGATTATGTAAATGTATTAAACCTTAAAAATCTAAGAAGCTTTTTTTTACACCAAAATAAAAAAGGACCTGTAATTATGCGTAAAAACTTTGTGTTTTAATTGACATTTTCCATTGCAAAAAAAAAATAGAATATTTAGCCACAGATTTTATGATTAATATTGATAATTTTGTATTATATTTTGGAAATTAAATATTAAACAATAAAAATTCATTATAAACGGTAAGTAGAAAAAAATATTTCAATAATTGAGACAAGCTTACAAATTTAAAAATAATCAATTAAATTTAGAACCAACACCTAAAAGTATGCTACAATAGAATTAATTTTAGGAATTAGTAAGTAAAGGATAACTTCTTTTTAATTTTTTTGAGAAACTGGCAACCATAGAAAAATATAAATTACATTTCTTGACTCTACTCGACGTCCTCTTTCGTTTGATATGCCATTTGTCCATAGTGGTGCAGTT